>VDFB02020660.1:0-28363 GCA_007258455.2 Sequoia sempervirens | reverse complement strand
CTATCATCACATTCCTAGAATGAAATGAGTTTATAAATTGTTTGGCTAAATGGGCTTCTAATCATTTTACCAAGAAATTGAAATATTATGAAGGGGTCAATTACCCCCAAATTTGTCTCAACAATTGGACCACTTAGTGGGGATAGATAGGGGTGTGTAATGTCCTTGCTTTGTACTGCTCTTTTTTGGTTTGAATAAGTTTTTACCCCTCTTTTAGTTTAACATTTGGCTTGTTTAAATATGTCACTTAATTACTTCAATACATAAATTTGCTTATAATGTGTGCTAATGATAACTTAGCTAAAGATGTAATGCAAAATCTTGCACTTTAATATTTTACATCTAATAGTATGATATAAGAAATTTATATTGCAAAATTAGTCAGATAAATTTTTAAAAAGCTCAAAACTACCAAGATGAAGAATTTTATAAAACTTGTAGATATTATCAATATGAAGAATCTAGTGAAATTGAAATATTAGTGTTGACTTTTACTTCTGTTTAATTCAATTAAAAATATTTTCCTTAATTCTTTTCTTTCATTATTGAATATATATCTAGAAAAAAATATTTATTATAGCTAATCTTTGTACAACTCATCAAATAAAACAAATATTTAGTGAAGTGAACAAAGACTTCAAAGAACTTGCCAAAAAATAAAATCTACAATGAGAGAAGTCAATAAACTACAACCTACATATATCTATATGCATTTGATTGTAAGACATGCTAATAATAACTTATCTAAAGAATTATTGTAAAAATTATACCATAATCTTTTACTATGACTAACATAATGACATAAGAAATAAGTTGTCAAGTTGGTCAAATTGAATTTGGCAAAAGATCTAAACTATCAAGATGAATAATTTTGTTGAGTGTGGATGTTATTAATATGAAGACTCTGGTAAGTATAAACATTAGTGATGCCTTGTAGTTCTTTTTTTATTTAATAAAAAATATTTTATTTAAATCTCTTATTTTATTATTGAATATCTATATATAATTTGTTTATTGCAACAAATCTTTGCATGTCTAGGCATCAAATACAAAGAAGATTTATGAAAGTTGACAAAGGCTTCAAATAAGGGAAATAAGTGAAATCTATAATGTGAGAAGTCAATGGACTATAGCCAACATATATTTACATGTATTTAATTATAAGACACATTAACAATAACTTATCTAAAGATGTAATGCAAATTTTTACACCCTAATATTTTACTGCATAAAACATAATGACATAAGAAATTAATTATTAAATTAATCAAACTGAATTTGACAAAAGCTAAAAACTACCAAGATGAAGAATTTAAGTCTTCAAAGATTAGTGATGACTTGTACTTCTTTTATAATTCAATGAAAGATACTTTCTTTAACTCTTCCTTTCATTATTGATTATCTATTTATGAAAATTTTAATTACAACCAATCTTTGTACTACTTCATCAAATGAAAACAAGATTTAGTGAAGTGAACACAGACTTCAAAGAAGCTCAATAAGTAAAAAATATAATGAGAGAAATTATGTATTTGATTATAAGACACACTAACAATTCACCCAAATATGTAATGTAAAATTTTGCATCCTAATATTTTACTAAATCTAATGTAATGACATAAGAAATAAGTTGTTAAATTGATCAAATTAAATTTGGTGAAAGCTCTGATTTTATCAATAAGAAACTCTTGTGAAGTGGAAACATTAGTGATGACTTGTACTTTTACAATTCAATGAAAAAAATATATTTTTAACTCCCTCTCCTTTCATTATTGAATATCTATTTATAGTTTTTTATTAAAAATAACATTTGTACAACTTCATCAAATATAGAAGATTTAGTGAAATGAATGGAAATTTCAAAGATGGCTAAGAAGTGAAATCTATAATAAGAGAAATCAATAGACTATAGTCTAAATATATCCCGAGAGAGTCTCTAATCTCTATAAAGATTTCAAAGAGGGATATCCCTAGAGAGTCTACAATCTCTATAAAGAATTCAAAGAGGGATTGTCTAAAAAAAATAGCCAATACATTGGAGCTCCTACATATATCTTGCCTATAAAAACTAAACCCAAGAACTTAAACCACTAAGTAACCACCTTACCATTATAATGGTCAATTTTTCATACCAATGCCACTTCCCATTTAGTTTTGGACTCATTTTAAGAGAATGTCTCAATACAATTAATAGTGGCATGTGACACACTTTTGTGCTAACTTTGACTTTATCCTCAAGCCCTATCTACACCCATTTTCCCTCACTTCCACACATTGGACCACATGTTTGACTTTATCTCTACCTTATTTGCACCAATCCCCACACATTTACATCATTATTAGCCCTAACCAACATATAATTAATCCATGCATTGAAATCCATATTCCCTTGTCCTAGGTCATTTTTATGGTGCACATGAGTAATCCCACATCATGCAGATCTCATCTGAAATTCAATCTACTAACTCTTGCGCTCTCCTCATAGTCATTAGGATCCAACTTGGTACACATATGTGTGATATTCATTATGTCTTGGTATTTACAAACATTCATTTTTAGCATTAAAACACATATTGGAATCATTTGAAATCCTAAAACACTAAGGAGCACTCATATGGACACTTTACTTTGGAGCACTAAAAAAATCAAAATTTTACATCATAATCAACATCCATATCACTTGCATGTTGCTTATTGTCTATCCACATTTGACATGATTGTGAATTTGGGCCAATCAAGGGGGCCAACATAGGATAACTTCACCCTTATGATCTAGCAATTTCCCTAAGGTATTCTTAATACAACCATTCCTTAACCATTAGTAGAGAGCAAATACCATAGCAAATTAAATAACATAAGTAAATAGTTCACTATATTAGAACTATGTGTTAGAGATCAGATCCACATAATGAGAGTATAACCCAAGATCATATAATTGACCCATAGAAACTCTCAAATTTATTAAAAGTTTCCAACAATCAATACATTGAAACCAACAATTTTTTTATGTTAAATGATTAAATTCTATACAACTTCAATCTATTTGTCACCATAATTCTAAGAGATAAATACACATATTCCTCTACATTTAATTTCCTCAATTCTTGTAGCTCTTTGATTCAATATAATAAAAAGGTATCATTCCCAATTATCATCATTAATTAATTTATAATTTATAATTTTTTATATTTTATATTGAACAAGTTGAATTACAAAGAAAAGAATAAGTAGTTCAAAAGGAGACTGCACAAAAGAAGAAGAATAAAATATCCAGTGCATAGAATGTAACACAACTGAGACAACCAAAGACTAGACTAAGAAATTAACATACGACCAATCTAGTAAGAGTAACAACAATTGTATCATCCATACACAACTCATATGACATAGCTGATTGAACCAACCGCATACATCATAAAATAACAACTGAATCATGAATACACAATGTTAAACAAGTTGTCTATAGCAACACAAATGACCCAGCTAACTAAACCAACCATATACATTACAAAACAACAGTTGAAGTGTAAGTTACAGTCGAACTTTAAACAAACTTTGAAGTTGTCTAGAACAACGGATGTCCTTGTCATGAAGTTGCCGAAATTGATATTTGACCTATTCCAAAAGCTTGCAGTATTTAGCATCTCCTCTCAACTGAAAACATGAAGAAACAAATTGAACCATGATGTTGATTATATGCATTCATTTGAATAGACCAAATTCACATTAGATAAAGCTCCCTTCCTTTACAACCATTGACAACCATTCCCATGTTTACCTCCAAGAAAAAGATTAACCAAGAAAAAATTAAAAATTAAAAATTCCAAGAAAAAGGACTACTTGAAAATATATATGTATTTTTTATATAATATAAAACTACTTGGTAAAAACAATTTTAAAACACATTTTTTAAGGCGTATAGGTTAGTATTAAATTATATGAAAGAAGATATTTGCTAAAGGTTTATAAAAAAATGCAAAAAGTCAAAGATTATTTCCCCACCACCAAGGACAGAAATTATGATAATTTTCCTTACCTAATCTCGGCTATTTTGGGGGACATTCAAACCAAGAAACGAACCGTACAAAAATATGAATGTATGTGGATCACATATGCATGTAATGATGACGCACTTATTCAACCATAATTTTACCTCCTGAATAATACAACACACGAGCGTGCGCATGGCCGTACGTAAACCACATGCCATGCAATGGCATGCTATCCTCATCCATGCATGGGGGAACAACGTATAATGGGAAATTACGGTCACATGGTGGGCCTCACATTTCGGCGGGTGGGGGCTAGCTCAGCGTTTAGCGGCGCCCTTTCCGCTGTAAAAAGATTGAGCTCGTGGTCACATGGCCGCAATAAGACGGGCGGCTCGTACGTACAGTCCTCGTTGAAAGGGGAATAAAGGGCAAAACGGGAGGAATATTAAAAAAATACAAAGATTCGTGGTGGGCCCACATTGAAATGAATAAAAAATTTGAGTTCATTTTATTCCCAAGGGTCCCTTTTCAACAAAAGAGAAAATTTATGCCATTTTTTTGTCCACCTTATAACCCATTATGAGGGGGTTTGGAATTTTTGAACAAAAGAAAGGGTATACAACAACTTAGCACTTTTTTAAAATGTTGGAATTTCTAGGTTTCATGGGGCCCACTTGGGGGGCATTTTGCATACCTAATGCCCCCATTTTTATATTCATTTAGAGGTCATCTCATAAGATCTTGCCTTACCTACAAGAATATATGGCAATCCTTATCATAATTATGTTTGCAATTAAAAAAATCTTTCTCATTCTATCACTTGTTCTAGTGGTTGTAACTATGTTGGCTTCATCAACAACATTTAATCTTAATATTTAATTTTTATTTCTATATTAAAAAAATTGGGTTAGTTTGTCTTTCTTGTTTAGATTTTCTTGGTGTCTTCATTAATAAGTTGTATTAACATTTGAATCATTTTTGTTATATTTTATGATAGAATATGTTAATATTGACATTGAATTTTTGTTCGAGAGTGTTTTGAGTAAAATTTTGTAGTAGTTTTTAATAAATATTTTATATTTCATTTTTTGTATTAAGCAAAGCAAGATTACAAAGAATTACAATTACCAGTTAGTAGTTGAAAATGAAAAATAATACAATACAATAAGCCAAAATAAGACCATGACCCAATATAACAAGGGACTAATACTTGAGCTGAGACACTCTACATAAGTTCATATTATAGTTGTTATGCAGGAAAATACAAAAAGCCAACATATGGCCATGACCCCACGAACCAAGAGGCTAATACTTAGGCTGAAACACTCTATATAAGTTCATATTACAACTGTTCTAGAGTTGATTAACTTGATCCTGAATTTGTTGAAGCCGAACCATAACCATTACATTTTTCTTTGACAAATCTTGACGTTGTGAACACAAAAAAGCAACCCGAAAAACTATGTCAGAGTAAAGCATTAGAATACCAGTTTCTTGAAAATTAGTTTTATTTTGAAACAATCTAAAACATTATGATAGATTGTGAAAATATTGTGTATCTAATCAATATTTTTATTGTTAAAGAACTTATATGCTAATAGATTGTGACTTTTGCCATCTATTTGCATTTTATCAAGATTATTATTGTTATTATCATCTTATATTTGTCAAAGTGTCTTTGGTTTATTGGTGAAGTCGAATGGTTTGTCTTGTTGAGTGTGAGACCCCTAATACCATAAAGAATGAGGTCGAAATCATGCTCAATGTGATTTTGACATAATAGATACCTCCTAGTTCTTGGTTCTTAGCTCCTAAATTAGATTGTCAAAATGATCAAAGTTGAGTATAAAAGGTTTCATCAAAAAATACCATCCAATCTTTTCTTATAAATTTTAATTTTTATTCAACAAAATAATCTTTTAAAACATATTATGTGATGTTTTATTTTTATAATTAATGATTAATACCAAACCATCTATCATGATTATGCATGATCTATTTAATATTCATTACATCTAATTAATACTCAAACCAATAAAACATCAACATTTCCATAAGTCATCCATCCCATACTTACCATAAACTTTTTCCACAGTGAAATCTTTTTCTAATCATTAATATTTTTAAAAAATGGATTTGTTGTCCTTATAATTGAATTGTCTCAAAGTACTATGAAAAAAAAATATTAACATATAGAACATGTCAATCTTGTAATGATATTGATAAGCACATTGGAAGCCATGTTGGATTAGGCATATCTCAAGGGTAAGGAAGAAGTTATGTTATTCCATTTGCATAAAGGTATATCATATATTTGTTGCCATTTTAATAAAGACAAGTCCAATGGTTTCTTATTCTATTTTTATAAAAGTTGTATCTTAGTCTCTTTTGTTTGTTATCTTTATATGTTATGTGTGCACACATGGTCTTATCAATACTATTTCCTATTTCTTTTTCTTTAGCTTTGAATTTGAGTCTTTTTTATGTGTACACGTGCAAGCACATATGCTTACTTTTAACTTAAATTTTGCCCAGAGATATGGTGTGTACATGAAGTTAGTGTATACCTACTTTTTGGTTTTATCTCCATGGGAGAATATTGTTTTAGCACTCAATCTATTTTTTTTTAATAATATAAGAGATACCAACCAAAAAAAAATCATATTTAACAAATATGTTAATCTTTTGCTTTTAAATAGCTCAAACTCACAAAAGACAAAGAAGGAAAAAACCATTATTTCTTGTTAAATGGTATTCTCCTCTCTAAGTATTAAAAAAAACAAGAGCCAATTTGCTTTTCTTATCTTATAATGTGCCACTCCTACCATAAGAATATTATGAGATACCAAAGGCAACGCATGGACGTCCCCTTAATTTATTCATAATAATATTTTCCTTGCCTTTAAATAATAATGTTCTTTTTGGGTTAATTTAGATTGAATTAATAAAATGGATATGTCAGTATAAAATAAATGTAGATTAAAGTAAGTTAATTATGAACATATAAGTTAGAAATAATCGAGTGTGTTAGAGAGTTTAATATGAAGGAGTGCAGTTTTTAGCTTGAATCAAAGAATAATGTCATATAGTTGAGATTTTAGATCTATTCACTATGAGACATAGAAATGACACCTCTTTGTCAATGAGTTACTTGAGCATTTGTATTGATTATTTGCTCTAGTAAAGAATAAATCCTTAAGTCTAGTACAAATTTGTAGTAGCAAATCTATATGTGTGCTTCATATTTGTCTTGGAAATTAATATTGTTATGCTCTACAACTTTACCTAATATGTGACTGTTCTCTCTACTTTATCTAGATGTTTGGGGACTAGTGGTATTTAGAAATACCTTAAAGGGTGGTTGTTAGGTCACAAAGAGCTTTAAAATAGATCAATATACGTTATCCTATTTCTAAAAGTTGCTTACAAATAAAATTCTCGTTTCATTTTCATGATCATTCTTCAATTTTATTTTTGTAGACTATCATTTAGTATGTAAAAAATCTCTTCAAAATTATTAGAGATATTTGTTCTAATGCACCACCTTATTTGATTTTAGATATTTACTTGCTAAATTTATTCCCCTTCCCTTGTCAAATTAGGCTTAAGGAAAAATAGATAAATTGTTTTCCTTGTAATCCCCAAAGATTATCTTGTATATTCTTCATAGTTGTATGGAATTTTCATGATTGATGCACTATATGGTGTAAGTTGTTTCAATGATAAATTTAGACATCAATAACATTTGACATGCTCAATAGGACACTATATTCCACATTGATTAAGATTTTGGCGAACATCTTAGTTTATTTGCTTTCTAAAGCATATATTATTTATTCTCCTAGTAACTTTGTAGAAGAAATATACCCAACAACCTACAAGATTAAGAATTGTTATTAGATCCATATCAACTTACAACCTCAATCCCTTGCCAACCCTTTATCACCCAATAAAATATTCATTACCTCAAATCTAGCGTTAGGGTACTCCTTTAGTTCCAACCTTTGCATATTAGCCCCATATTATGTCCATGGCTAGGAAGCAAACTTTTGTGCCATTAAACAATGATAATACCCTACTTGTACTAGTATCTCTAGATGTCTGAAATTCTATCCTAGTATTTTCTGAAAAAGGATATACTCTTTTATATAGGGGAAAATGCAACATCCCTACTAACCACCTATATAAGATCTTACCAATTTATGTGTTGTTCATGATTTTGTACATTAGGATGTCGCCCTAAGGTTATTAGCAACATCCAATAAGGGAAAGGTATTAGACTAGTATAGAAACATGTACCCTAACTCTATAATAACTTAGGACCAATTAAAAGAGACCCTCTACAATATAAGTAGAGAAAAGGGAGACAACATCTCAATGAAGAATAGTTAACAATAATTAAGAGGGTGCTTATGGACACTATGATTGAATTTAATGCTAGGTTATAGAAAGCCTATAAAAAATAATCTCAAAAGGTAAGGTCTTTTTCTTAGATGGTGCTTTTATATTACTTAAAATATTTTAATTTTGATATTGATATCATGCTACACTCTATGTGAGGTGTTAATTGTCCCACAACTTATGGTATAGATTTGAGGGAAAATAATAGCCTAATAAAAGAAAGAAAGATTGTACCCAATCCAACCATGCTAATATATGCAGATATCTATGCAAATATTTGCCCCTATTATAGCCCTCATTCTTAAAAGTTCCTAATGTGATTTCCAAATAATAAAATAATTAGAAAATTTAAAGGGTATCTTGAGGAAAATATTTGATGAGCTAAATGTCATGGAAAGACAACAAGTTGTTTCCCCTCCTAGTTTTTAATTAAAATAATCAAAATTATAGGCTATAAAACTGGAAAATTTGGCACCCAAACTAGATCCCTAACTTTAAATTTATTCTTGTCCACATACTTTATAACAAGTCCCCCCAAATAGCCATAAAAGAGATCTTCCTTGTATTAGTATACAAAAACCTAGTTGAGGACCAAAATATGTGGTGCTATCCTTGCACAACCCTCCATGCTCCTAACAATTATCTTAAGGCAACCCCTATCAATTTATTTGGGAATAAAGATAAATTTCAACCCCAAATGACCAAGTGCAAGGGATGTCACTTAAGATATACTTAAAACACCTAACTGAGCCTTAGTCTCCTGGGATGAGGATGAAATATAGACATATAGTAAAATAATGTAGATACAAATTGATATAATATTATTGGGGTTTAACTACCTCACCAAATCAACATAGATAACACTAGAGTAGCCATGTAATATCCTCAATTCTAAAGCAAAGTATACCAAATTCCCCAAGGCAATAAAAGTATATTTTAAATTTGATCCAACAAAGGTTGGGTTACCCATTGGTTGAAAAACTAAGACATAAATGTGTGTGCTATTCTTAAAAGGAACCCTTAACCACACCATTCAATGTGTTTGATCAAATAAAGAAGGCTATTACTAGTGTTTATTTATATGACCTATTAAAAGAGTCCCTAAAGTAACAAGAGAAAGAGAAATCTAAAGAAAAAACTATCATTCCAAGGAAAATAGTGCAAGAAAAACAACCTATAATTTTTCAAGTGAGAAATCAATAGGTAGGTAAAGTTAAAACTTTATCATTCTATTTAACTTTGGTAATTTCCAAAAAAGTGCTACACAATCGTATGATTGACTTAGGAGCTAGCATCGTTATGGTACTTAAGAGAGTAGCATATATCATAGGATTGAACTATGAACCTATTGAGAATTTGGTATCACAACTAGATGGAAATATGTCAAGACCTTAGGAATTATTAGAAACCTCCCTCTTTCCCTAAAATAATTTTATTCCACAAGGTAAAATGTATGCGTGATCTATAATGCTCATGGGGCCCAAAATTGCTTTTATTTTGGGCCCCATGAGCATTATAGATTGTAGGTACATTTTACCTCACAAAATACAAATAGGGCTATTAGATTATATTTTAAATAATTGAGGGAACTAAATATTGCAAATATGGCCCTAAAGAAACTAATAATTATGATATACTATTGGCCAATTAATTTGGTTTTCTACTATAACATAAAATTTAGGAAAAAATGATCTAATCATGTATCGAATACTGTGGCAAATTTTTGAGTTAAAATTTTAATAGAATAAATTATTTGGTGATTTAAATAAGACTAAAATAAAATTTTATAAAAGTGTGGCAATTTAGGTCCTCTTACAACTTGAACTATTAGCCAAATTTTAGATTGCCAAATTTCAAATACTAGCCAATTGGAAAATATTAGCCACTAAAAAATCATTGATATTGTGGTCTCCCAACCTTCAACAGTCCCTTTGATTCCTCCTACAAAGGAAGAAAAGAGACCAATATTGGGGAACACCTCAGTTGCTCCTTCATAAGCTAAATCCTCTGTCAGAAGAAATTAAAGTGTAAAAGAGTATAAGAGAAGACATTGTGTTATGGATTGCCAGCTTGCTGAAGCTAATAAACCTTTATCCAATAAAATTCCATCTATACAAATAAATTCCAATGAGATACCTCCAATCCATCCATCCTCCTCGTCACCTGACTCCATCCCACCTCCCTCGCTAAACCATGTAGTGAAACCTTACCTATCCCAACCAAAACAAAGAATTAAAGAGGTCCACATGAATGATAGTGCTTGCAATCATGTCATCGTGTCATTTCTTGAAAAATGGAGATATGAGAAAATTGTGTCAATCTAACCATGGCATCAAGGAGCACCAAAGTGACATGTGTCAAAGTAGTACAAGCTCCTTAATATTTTTCCTTAGTCTCTGTAAAAACACACAAATAGCCAATTAGGGGAGAGGACCTAGTACCTGAGCATGTTTCAATAGTTGTGATAGTAGTTATTTATATAATGCCCAATATTCTTATCAATATTGGATCAATAGTTGTGACTTTAAAGTTGTTAGTGTTGATGATTGTAGACACGTCAAATTTACATCATGCATAATCATATTCCATTCATCAAATAAATCAGGACTCCATTTAAATCAAATCTTAAATTATATTCCATCATTTTCTAATAAATCAGAAATCAAAGTCCAAAATGTCAACTCACCTAATCAGCATTAAATCAGCATAATCATCATTAAATTAATCTAATCCTAATCTAAGGCTAAATCCCATTATCTAGACCTAGCCACTTGCACAATAAATCAATTTTATTGATTTATTAAAACTCATTTTCCCTCAACATGACAAGTCAAACAGGGCATTTATTGCTGTTTTTCCTTGTCCCCCTCTCAGCATTTATGGCAAAATTTGAATTCAAATTTTCCCCCTCTTGGGCACTCTTCCCAAATCTTGCACATGCATCAACTAATCACATGATGACAAGTGTCCTATCTCATTGGCAGAATCTTAATCCCACATTGGTCCCTCTTCAACAATCTTAGCATTTGAAATCTTCAAATAGAGGCTTCAACATTGAGAAACTCCTCCACAATTTCATCCAAAAAGCATATGCAAAGTTACTCTCCTTGAGAACTAATTTTGCTCATCATTTCCATCTTATCATCATCATCTAAGCTTATTAATCAAGGATTGGGAAAGGGTCACTAACACATGTGACACCAATCCACTATAAGATGCTAGTTTGATTCATTAGAATGATGCATTTCTATGTTTTGCTTGTTTCTTTGGCATCATTCTTGTGATTAGATGAATCTTATAGGGGATCTTTTGATTTGCTTTGGTTTACTAACAATACTAATGGTTTTTGTTTTTGATCCAATGCAGATTTAGGGTCCTACAAATGGCTAGAACAATCAATCCAAGCGTATCTCAAACACTTGTCACTACATCCAACATGATTTCGAATCCACCACCACCCCCACCACCACCAATTTCCACCACATCAATCCAATACAATGTGACATTACAAGCTGCTTTTCAAAAAGGATACCAACAATATCTAGCCATGCAACAAGCAACAGAAGCTCAACAAGTGCAACAATCCTCTCAAATTTCCCAAACCTCTCAAGCTACCCAACCAACACGAGCACAAACACAAAAGATAACAACTGTTGAGAACAAAGATCAAGATCACTCCATCATTGAATACCTTGAAGTTGTGTCTACTCCATCCAATGATCAAATGAATATATGTCAAGAGTCACCTCTCAATCATGATCAAAATACATCGACAATACCCAACAATGATCCAATTCAAGAAATGTCAACATCATTTGACCCTATGGTTGAAGACATTAGAAATCTCTCTATTGCAATTGTTGAAAACAATGTTCAAAATCTATCCATCAATAAAGATATTTTCGCTTCATCCAACGAGGCATCGACCAGTGATCATGTTGAAAATGTATCTACATCACCTAATGAGGTAGAGGACATATCTCAAGAATTTATGCCAAAGCATGATCAGAATCTTTCACCAAGGTCTAGCAATGGTCCTTTCCAAGACATATTGACATCCTTCGACCTCATGATTGCCGATATTGAAGGAATCTTCAACTCAACACCTGATCCAAGTCCACTCAAAAATCATGAAGATATTAAGCCACTTCCCATGCATAATGAAGATATCCAAGAGCCATTTGTAAGCAGTCCATCCTTTGAAACTGACCCATGTCAAGAACTTGATCCAAAGCATGTTAAAAGCAACTTCGAAATTAATCAAGATCAAGAATTTGTATCTTCAAGATACTACAATAATCTGATGGACACTCTCCTATCTATGCAAGATGATCATATCCATACTCCTCCATCTACCCATGAGATGCTTTCTACAGATGGGCACGTAGATGATCTTCATTTAGAACAAAATTTTGTTACACAAAAAGAGCAGATTCTTAACTCCTACAATCAAATGGAGTTGTCAACATCAGGATCAAACATGTCCCAAGTTCAGATTGAGGACATCATGAATAAAGATATCGAACATTATCCACTCAAGGAAACAAGTCAGAAAGAACAGGATAATCCAGAGTTAGCAGAGCGAAAAATTGAAACAATGTCATCTACAGTGATCATTTGTCAAAGCACATTTACTGAACAAAATATCTCAAAGCAAGTAGAATCAAAGCATGAAGGTGATACTATCACCATACTGGGGGCAACTTCATCTCAAGCAAACATCAACATAGGGAGCACGAAGAGTCCTTATGATGAAGCTAGTGTCAATACTACAACCAGCCACGCCATGTATCTTCATCCACCCATCACCCCATCCATGAATTGGGACCAACGTCAAAAGAAAGATTTGAATCAAAGTACGAAGAACGTTATCAAAGCAAAAGAAGTTGAAAAGCATAATGGACAAATCAAATACGCATGGATACCAAAGAATACAAAGAAAGATCATCCCTATCAAACTCCATCAGTCAAAGAAACTGTGGGGCAAAATAAAAAAGGGAAAGGTATCCATCAAAAATGTCCGCAAAATCAAAAGCAGGCTTTTCAAGCGACGTACAAAGTATATCAAGCAGTTGGTCCTAATTCCACGCACACTTCCGTATCCATCCATCATTGCTCATCTTCCCAAGTTTGGAGAGTCAAAGGTTCCAAATTGTCAACCAATCCATCACCTATCCCTAAATGCACTCCATCCACGCCTCCACGCATGATATCCAATTCTCACATTGACCGTGTATTGGCAACAACCCTTCATCATAAGGATTCAGAAGGCAATCTATTGCGATGTACGCACAGAGACAGAGTTAACCCCGGTATCGAGGAAGCAGATCGAGAATCCCAGAAGTGCATTCAAGTGCACATATCTTAGCAAAGCAGCTCCTTCAGGCAGGATATCGATGGCACATTATGACGGCGTCTACGTCAACACCACCAGGTGGTTAGCATGAATCTTTCAGAAAAATAAAAAAAAGCAAAATATCAAAAAATCCAAAAAAAATCAGAAAAAGGATTGAAAATAGTAAAGAAAAAAATCGTCCTCTAGTGAAAACCACTATGGTGGCACTTTGGGCAAGACCATGATGAAAACCTGGCAAACAGGCATCATGTGTAGAATCGAGCATCTACGCGCGCCAGTTCAGATGAAAGCATCCCATCCCATCCATAATAAATCCATCCATCCATGAACCATTTATCCAATCCATTCACATCTATCTACATCCATCATGCAAGTTATCTTGATCTTGGTAAAATTTTGGTACACTTTACGCTTGCTTACGGTGAACATCTTGACATGGGTCATTTTCATTAATCCTATCTTATGCAGCATTATTTGAGCTTTGAAGCACTATCCAAGTGAGCATTCGTTATCCGAACACCTTATCTTATCGCAAGATAATCCATGTCCATCCACCCATACACCTATCCAAGCATCCATCCCATCACATTCCATACATTGCTAGACAATGGGGGCAGATATGTACATCCTGGTTCAGGAATAAATCTTGGTCTATGTCCTCCGACTTATGTGGCGATCCGCACATTGGCAAACATGAAATCAAATTGGTCAAAGCATTTGTGAGTCATAATCCGAATCACTAGCCCATGGCACATTTTGATGAGAAGACATTCCTTATCAGTCTTAATCTTTCATCAAACATCAGTCGATATCAGTCGCATCTAAGCTGCACGTCAAATGTCACATCAAATCATCCAAACATCTTTTGTTCGAAACCAAGCTTCATCAAACATGATAAATCAAATCCAATCAAAAAATCATCATCTCGGGATATCCTTGTGTTGCTTAACACTATCCTTGCATTGTTGTGCATCCTCAACAATGTTATCATCATCAATCCTGATCAATCAATCCTTGCATTGTTGTGCATCCTCAACAATGTTATCATCATCATCAATCCATCGACTTGATCTATCAACCTTAGCTTGGTTTTCAACAAAATCCCAAAACAGTAGCAACCGATATCGTACACATCCATATCCTAATCGCCAAGATCGTATGAAAAATCAAAAACATCCAAATATTTGAAAAATCCATCCGTCTCATTTCGCTTTCACCCGCAATAATCAATCATCCATAATAAACTGATCATCATCTTCATCCTTTGGCAACACAAACAGAAACAATCATAGCAGTCAGCAAAATCAATCTTCAATCGTAAAATCAAAATCAAACAACAAACTTTTAAAACAAAATCAAACTCTTGATCAGTAAACATGTCAATCGACCTTATATCAATAGCCTATCAATCAACTTATCAAAAACCATCATCATCCTATACAATGCATGTCCTAGGATATATCGTTCGAACAATGGGCATCATTTTGGATATCACTTGGATTCTTATCCTATCAAAACAAATCCCTTTGGCTAGAGATATGAAGAACATTGGCTTGTTTGTGTATTGATCTTTTCTTTTGATTTATCTTATTGTGCTCATTCCAAGGACCTCTCGATGATATCCGAACGAAGGATTTAGAGAGATAGGAATGGGGCAACGATCTTTTATCTTTGTCCGGTAAGCTTTGTTGGATGCCTTGTAATATAATCCTTGGCTTAATACTTTGCTTTGTTAGGTACTTCTAGCAAGGTTTCCGTATGTCAAGTGTGAACAAGATACTCCTATCTGCTTGTTGAGTCAAAGTCCATCACACTAGTACAACGCCATCCTGGTCCTTTATACCTTGATGCATCGTGCTTTTAGGTTATCAAACAATAAAGTAAGTGACCCTTTGAAAATCCCAATCCTTGATAAGCAAATCATCCATCTATCATCATCATTTATCATCATCATCTTTTATTATCATCATCATCTCTAATAAAGTCTCGACCAATCATGGACTTGTGGGATCCTCTTGTCATCATCTCATTTCCGCACTAACATCATGCATCCGTCATACAGCCATCATGCATCCATCCTACATCTGCAAACCATCAATAAACTGCATACCACATATCATTCATATATCATACATCATAGGAAACATCGATCATTTCACATGCATTGCATATCATCATCATAATATAGATCTGTTAGTCTAAGCATTTTCATAAATCATCCATTGCATAATCACAACATATCACATCATTTGCATCATCAATCTCATCCATCTCATATCATATCATCATTTAAGTTGTTTAGGATAATATAGATTTGTTATTCTAAGCATCTTGAAATCATCTCATTTGCATCGCTATCCATAACCATCCATTTTGAACCTCTTTAT
This sequence comes from Sequoia sempervirens, assembly GCA_007258455.2. NCBI lineage: Eukaryota > Viridiplantae > Streptophyta > Pinopsida > Cupressales > Cupressaceae > Sequoia > Sequoia sempervirens. The sequence goes on along the minus strand of VDFB02020660.1, from coordinate 12,227 downwards.
CGCAGATCAATTCCTCAAATCGAATCTTTTCCTTCTCGATCTCGAGGGGCAATGTACTGTGTACTTTTCCTCAGGGCATCCAAAATCAGAAATTTTTAAATTTCTGATCGCAAGTTATTCTTTGAACCAACGCAACAAGTACATTGCTTCAAAGAGGGGCAAAATGTAGACACGTCAAATTTACATCATGCATAATCATATTCCATTCATCAAATAAATCAGGACTCCATTTAAATCAAATCTTAAATTATATTCCATCATTTTCTAATAAATCAGAAATCAAAGTCCAAAATGTCAACTCACCTAATCAGCATTAAATCAGCATAATCATCATTAAATTAATCTAATCCTAATCTAAGGCTAATCCCATCCCACTTGCATTATCTAGACCTAGCCACTTGCACAATAAATCAATTTTATTGATTTATTAAAACAATCATTTTCCCTCAACATGACAAGTCAAACAGGGCATTTATTGCTCTTCTTTCTTGTCCCCCTCTCAAAATTTATTGCAAATTTGAATTCAAAAGTTCCCCCTCTTGGGCACTCTTCCCAAATCTTGCACACACATCAACTAATCACATGGTGACAAGTGTCCCTATCTCATTGGCAGAATCTTAATCCCACATTGGTCCCTCTTCAACAATCTTAGCATTTGAAATCTTCAAATAGAGGCTTCAACATTGAGAAACTCCTCCACAATTTCATCCAAAAAGCATATGCAAAGTTACTCTCCTTGAGAACTAATTTTGCTCATCATTTCCATCTTATCATCATCATCTAAGCTATTCAATCAAGGATTGGGAAAGGGTCACTAGCACATGTGACACCAATCCACTATAAGATGCTAGTTTGATCATTAGAATGATGCATTTCTATGTTTTGCTTGTTTCTTTGGCATCATTCTTGTGATTAGATGAATCTTATAGGGGATCTTTTGATTTGCTTTGGTTTACTAACAATACTAATGGTTTTTGTTTTTGATCCAATGCAGATTTAGGGTCCTACAATGATGACTACCCATAATTAAACAAAATGTATTCCTTTGATCTAAAACAACCAATCATGTGATTCCACATCAGTGCTCAATAAAACATGTCGTGAATTCATAAGTATTGGTCTCACTTTTTTTTTGGGCCTTTTTGGACACCTTGACAAAAAGCATGCTGATGTGGCATCATATTTGATGATGTGGCCCTGAAACCTTAGTTATAAGCAGGGGACTTGCCAAGTAAGCTGCTGTAAAAAATTGGGAGTGATTTGAAATTTCCACGTAGGATAATTAGAAGCGCGAAGTTAAGGTGCACAACTACTGGGTCCTTTCCCCTAGTTTAGTTGATTCACCAAAATTTTATCAAATAGTTCAACAACTTTGAATTATTAGACCAACAACTTCAAGAACTTATGATAATTTTTTGCCCTTCTTTATGTGTGATCAACAATTTCATTGTCTTAGGAATTTCCTTTATAATCTTTGCCATTGTAGGGCCTATTTAAACTAATGTGTCAATCTTAGACCAACAAAATAATCAACCATTGAGATCTATGAAACAATTAACAATGTAGACTTGTGTTGATGTTGTGAATAAAATCAACTTGTGGAGTTGATAGAAAAACCCCACAATTTATGGGGATGGAAAGTGACAGATTTATAAAACATATACATTGATAAATTTTGAACTAAATAAAATCAAAATTTTGAAAATGATCTAATAAATAATAATCAAATAATATCTCCTTAAAAGGGCCAACAAAGAGAAAATATCTACATAACCATCCTATCCCATGTTGAACATATTTTATTTTCCTCTCTCATTTCTTTCTAATTTCACTTGTTTCCATCAAATAACACATCCTTTCAATTTAGTTTTAGAAAATCTAACCCTTTTAGGATCTACAATTTATTCATATTCAATTAATCCTCTAAATCATTTATCTAATTAATTAATTCTTTGTGATTTAAAATATTAGAATAAATAGAAATCTCAATTCTAGGTCTTTTACCAATTTTGGAAATAGATTTCAACTTATTTACCTATTATGTTTCTTCTTCTTCTAGGTTTTCAAGATCTTTCTCAACATATTATGATATTTTCTTTCACGTTCATTGCCTTTTTTATGATTTAAACTATTTTTAATGTCTTCTTTTATAGCATCCCATAAAACCTTCATTATCCTCATCATTTCAAACATTTCTTCCACTATCCTAGTAATATTAGGAAAACCTCAAATTCTTTGTGGAGGCATCTCTAGACCTAAGATTTTATGTAAATTATCTTGAGTCAACAATCTATCCATGATAACTCCTATATACTACCTCACCATTGACACTTTATTTACAAGCTTCTTGTAGGCTACATCAATTTGATCTATTTACATGTTGAACCTTTAGGATACCAAACATTATGCTTTATACCATTTTATGGAGTCATGGATAAAGTGTGTAATAAAAGATTATCCAACCATGAAATGAAATAAAAGAACACGTGCAACAAAAATCAATGAACAAAACTATGTGTTTGTTCATTCGCAGTGACAATGGAATTATATTTTTTATAGTGAGCTCACAACATGCTAGGCCTCAACCATTTGATTAGAAATAAAAGAAATTGTTAATCGAGAACCATAATTAACTACATTCAAATGATCATGAGGGTTGCTTTTATAGTAACTTGTAGTAGGAGTGATCTTAGTTAGCCACAAGGAGGTACAAAGTTCAATGCCAAGAGTAATGTGTAGTTAGCCAAACTTGTGAAATAATATTTTGAAGTGACTACAATGACGATGGATTGGTGAATCTTGATGTAGTCCATACCATTAACTCTATTGGGTTTAATGAATCTAGAAATGTGTTCTTTTGTTGCTATATGGTTTTGAAAAGTGTTGCAAGCCTCAAACAATAAAACTAGTTATCATGTTAGGTGGTAAATTAGAAACTAGATTATAAATTTTTGTTGTTAAAATTTTTTAGAAATTGAAAATAATATTATAAGATTAGTGTAGGACATGAATTCAAAATTATGAGATAAAATGTTTAATTATGGTGAAAGATATGGTAAGATCTATGATGACTAGAATTCTAATAAAGATCTACAAGTAAACAAAGTGAAATGAAAGGGTGATGCATCAAAGCAGGAGGAGGAGAGTCCCATGTCTTAGAATTATAATTTGAAGATGGAGGAAGAAATTCCTTTGTATTGAAGGAGGTGAGTCAACCATCATTAATAAACACAAGATCTAAAGTAAAGAAAGAACAAGTGATAAAAGATAAATTTAGAGAGGCTTCCTTGATTTTTACACTCTTTTCAATGATCAACTTATTGAATGTTAAGATACAATAAATTAACCCTTTGACATCATTTGAGTAGCATACAAAAATCCAATGCCGACTTTATGGTTGCAAATACTTGTATTTGTTTGCTATAATATGGACCCATGTAGGCAAGAAGAAAAAAAATCTGAAGTGCTTAACCGTGTGCCTTCTAGGTCACTCTAGGATTCAAAAGGAATGTTACCATTCAATAATTACCTCTAAATGACAATGAGTGAAAAAGAAAGTCTTCTGCTATTGTGAATGACTTGGGCTTTCTAGATTTTGGTCTCATGCATGTTATGATGTTAATGTACTCTATATATTACAGACTGCAAAAAAAAGAGAAGAAAGGATAAATTTTTCTGTGACTGGTGCGACTGAAGTTTAGAGATTGAGGCATTCAAGATATAAATATGATCCAGCCTATTGATAGATTTATTAGTGCTCTTTTCTTTCAGTTGTATTGATAGATTTATGCATAGAAATGGGTTTTCTACTGAAGAATCTTCCAGGACTCAGTCAGTGTAGGACCATCTGGTGGCAGAGTAATACAAAGATAGAAAGTGTTAAGTATTGAATATGAATACAGTGACAGTGATCAAACATATGTGTTTTTGAGGACCACACCTTCTACTCTTGTGTAATATGCCTTCTGTATCCCGTACTTTTAGAAAGATTAAAACTAATTTTGGGCAATAAAGATAAACGCGTGCACAAATTTTGGTGGCAGACTACACAGACTCTGCACTTGTAATTTCACAGTCACCCCTGTCATGACATTTTGGTCATTTAACTGCCTTTTCCATTGATGTAATAACAAAAATATAATCTGTAAAAAAATATTCAATTCATTAAAATCAGTCAAATTCAAAAAAATTTAAATAAAATATTTTTAGCAAAGTTTTAATCATATTAAAAAAATTAAAATATTTTTTTAATTTTTTAATAAAGTATTATATATAGTTTATTTATTATTTAAAAATATATTATTTATATTTTTTATTAGAAACTTTCAACATTTTAAAAATTGTGTCTATATTGAGATTATCAAAAAATATAAATAGATAAAATACAAATCCCAATACTCTTGTAAATATATTAGCATTATATGTACAATCTTAAATTTCATAGACTATTCAAATCAAATTAAATCTTATATATTTTATTAGCAATAAACTATATATGTAACTTATTATTGGCAAAGCCTCACATAGAAAATTTAAAGGGTATAGATTGAGAAAAATATTGTTGGAAATAGGATGCCATTTAATTGCAATTCTAAACATATTTCATGTATCTCCTAAGTCCTTGGAAAGTGTTCCCCAACACTAGGATTAGAAAGAGATTAAATTTGAATGAAATGAATATGTAAATTGACATTTGTAATTATTCTAAATGATAGGAACATGTGGGGATGCCTAAGAAGAGATCCTACAAAATAGGAGCACATGGGGCACTCACATGGAAGCTGGAACCCATCTTGCTTAAGTTATCTGTTTGGAGAATTGATAACACTTCAGTAATGCATGTAAAGATCCTACAAGTTAGGGATTGATATTTACATGAGTAGAGTTTAATTTAGTTTAGTTTAGTTTAGTTCAATTATGATTCAGTTATCTTTAGTTGAATGTAGTTAGTTTGAGTTGAATGCTAGTTGACTTCAGTTGACTTGAGTTGCATGACTAATGACTTCAGTTGAATGATAGATAACAGGTGGATACATTCAATTAAGTGGGGATGATCAATCATGCATAATGTTTGCATGAATTGGTGGAAAGATATATTTTAGTTAACTAAGATTGACTTGGACCCACCTTGGGCACCCAAGTTGGCATCTTTGAGTTAACACCTTTTGCATGAGAAAATATTTACAAGGATCAGTTATGTGGGCCCATTCTTGGGCACCAATTTTGAGGTGATGCTTGCAAGATATTTTCTTGACCAATGATCAGTTAATTAAGTGTTCAGTTTGGGGTGCCTAAATGGAGGAGACTTTGGTTTTGACTTCATGTTACAGTGTGGAACTCTACTTGCACAATCTAGGCATAGATTTTTGAGAGGATTTTTATGCTCTTGTATTTGATAACTCTTATGAGTTTACATTCTCATTAATTGTCTATTTATTGCACCAATTACATTAGAGTTTATTGGAGGTTAGCAGGTATAGCTTGTGCATGTGTGAGGGTTTGAAGCATGGCATGGGATGTGTGGATTCATGCTTGGTCACATAGAATGCATGGATAGCTTGTGTTACAGAAAGTGTATGAGAGTTTTGTGCAAGTTGTGAAGAAGGATTGTTAAAGGCAAGGAAGCATATCAATTAAGGATTGATATAGTATTATTGTAATCTTGTTCTAAGGTTAAATACTACAAGCACTATTGATTCTAGTGGAGTTTTTTCCCAAAAGGGTTTCTCCATATATATGCTATGTCACTTCTATCTTCTTGTCTCATTCTTCTAAAATATTTTGTCTCTTTCTACAATTGGTAAAATTGATCTAAACATATAATCATACACAAAGAATTGTGACAAAGAACACTTAATTAAATCTACAGTCACATAGGTTTACAAGTTTTAAGCTACAATTTCACCTTCATTTTCAACAAATATTTGATGAGCTAAATGTCATGAAAATACAAGTTGTTTCCCCTCCTAGTTTTTAATTAAAATAATAAAAATTATAGGCTATCAAACTAGAAAATTTGGCAACCAAACTAGATCCCTAACTTTAAATTTATTCTTGTCCACATGCTTTATAACAAGTCCCCCCAAATAGCCATACAAGAGAACTTCCTTGTATTAGTATATAAAAATGTAGTTGGGGACCAAAATATGTGGTGCTATCCTTGCACAACCCTCCATGCTCCTAACAATTATCTTAAGGCAACCCCTAGCAATATATTTGGGAATAAAGATAAATTTCAACCCCAATTGACCAAGGGAAAGGGATGTCACTTAAGATATACTTAAAACACCTAACTGAGCCTTAGTCTCCTGGGCTGAGGATGAAATATAGACATATAGTAAAATAATGTAGATACAAATTGATAAAATATTATTGGGGTTTAACTGCCTCACCAAATCAACATAGAGAACACTAGAGTAGCCACAAAATATCCTCAATTCTAAAGTAAAGTATACCAAATTCCCCAAGGCAATAAGAATATATTTTAAATTAGATCCAACAAAGGTTGGGTTACGAATTGGTTGAAAAACTAAGAAATAAATGTGTGTGATATTCTTAAAAGGAACCCTTAACCGCGCCATTCAATGTGTTTGATCAAATAAAGAAGGATATTACTAGTTTTTATTTATATGCCCTATTAAAAGAGTCCCTAAGTTAACAAGAGAAAGATAAATCTAAAGAAAAAATTATCATTCCAAGGAAAATAGTGCAAGAAAAACTACCTATAATTTTTCAGGTGAGAAATCAATAGCTAGGTAAAGTTAAAACTCTCATTTTATTTAACTTTGGTAATTTCCAAAAAAGTGCTACACAATTGTATGATTGACTTAGGAGATAGCATCGTTATGGTACTTAAGAGAGTAGCAGATATCATAGGATTGAACTATGAACCTATTGAGAATTTGGTAGCACAACTAGATGGAAACATGTCAAGACCTTAGGAATTACTAGAAACCTACCTCTTTCCCTAATATAATTGTATTCCACAAGGTAAAATGTATGTGTGATTTGTAATGCTCATGGGGCCCAAAATTGCTTTTATTTTGGGCCCCATGAGCATTATCTAGATTGTAGGTACATTTTACCTCACAAAATACAAATAGGGCTATTAGATTATATTTTAAATAATGGAGGGAACTAAATATTGGAAATATGGCCCTAAAGAAACTTATAATTATGATATACTATATTGGCCAATTAATTTGGTTTTCTACTATAACATAAAATTTAGGAAAAACTAATCTAATCATGTATCATATACTATGGAAATTTTTTGAGTTAAAGAGTTTAATAGAATAAATTATTTGGTGATTTAAATAAGACTAAAATAAATTTTTATAAAAATGTGGCGATTTAGGTCCTCTTACAACTTGAACTATTAGTCAAATTTTAGATTGCCAAATTTCAAATAATAGCCACTAAAAAATCATTTATATTGTGGTCTCCCAACCTTTGAAAGTCCCTTTGATTCCTCCTAAAAAGGAAGAAAAGAGACCAATATTGGGGAACACCTCAGTTGCTCCTTCACAAGCTAAATCCTATGTGAGAAGAAATTGAAGTGTAAAAGAGTGTAAGAGAAGATGTTGTGCTATGGATTATCAGCTTGTTGAAGCTAATAAACCTTTATCTAATAAAATTGCATCCATACAAATAAATTCCAATGAGATACCTCTAATCCATCCATCCTCCTCGTCACTTGACTCCACCCCACCTCCCTCACTGAACCATGTTGCGGAACCTTACCTATCCCAGCCAAAACAAAGAATTAAAGAGGTCAATATGAATGATAGTGCTCACAATCATGCCATCGTGTCATTTCTTGAAAAATGGTGATATGAGAAAATTGTGTCAATCTAACCATGACATCAAGGAGCACCAAAGTGACATGTGTCAAAGTAGTACAAGTTCCTTTATATTTTTCCTTAGTCTCCATAAAAACACACAAATAGCCAACTAGTTTAGCTAATTCACCAAAATTTTATCCAATAGTGCAACAACTTTGAATTATTCGACTAACAACTTCAAGAAATTATGACAATTTTTTGCTCTTCTTTATGTGTGGTCAACAATTTCATTGTCTTAGTAATTTCCTTTATAATCTTTTCCATTGTAGGGCCTATGTTAGCTAATGTGTCAATATTAGACCAACAAAAGAATCAACCATTGAGATCTATGAAACAATTAACAATGTAGACTTGTGTTGATGTTGTGAATAAAATCAACTTGTGGAGTTGATAGAAAAACCCCAAAATTTGTGGGATGGAAAGTGAAAGATTTATGAAACATATACATTGATAAATTTTAAACTAAACAAAATCAAAAATTTGAAAATGAGAATAAATAATAATAAAATAACATCTCCTTAAAAGGGACAACAAAGAGAAAATATCTACATAATCATCCTATCCCATGTTATATTTTATTTTCCTCTCTCATTTCTTTCTAATTTCACTTGTTTCCACCAAATAACACATCCATTCAATTTAGTTTTAGAAAATCTAACCCTTTTAGGATCTACAATTTATTCATATTCAATTAATCCTCTAAATCATTTATCTAATTAATTAATTCTTTGTGATTTAAAATATTAGAATAAATAGAAATCTCAATTCTAGATCTTTTACCAATTTTGGAAATAGATTTCAACTTATTTACTGATTATGTTTCTTCTTCTTCTAGGTTTTCAAGATCTTTCTCAACATATTATGATATTTTCTTTCACGTTCATTGCTATTTCTAAGATTTAAACTATTTTTTAATGTCTTCTTTTATAGCATCCCATAAAACCTTCATTATCCTCATCATTTCAAACATTTCTTCCATTATCCTAGTAATATTAGGAGAACCTCAAATTCTTTGTGGAGGCATCTCTAGACCTAAGATTTTATAGTGCTCTTTTTTTCAGTTATTTTGATAGATTTATGCATAGACATGGATTTTCTATTGAAGAATCTTCTAGAACTCATTCAGTGTAGGACAATCTGGTGGCAGAGTGATACAAAGATAGAAAGTGTTAAGTATTGAATATGAATACAGTGACAGTGATCAAACAGCTATTTTTCTGAGGACCACACCTTCTATTCTTGTGTAATATGCCTTCTGTATCCTGTACTATTAGAAAGATTAAAACTATTTTTGGGCAATAAAGATAAAAGTGTGCACAGATTTTGCTGGCAGACTTCACAGACTCTGCACTTGTAATTTCACAGTCACCCCTGTCATGACATTTTGGTCTTTTAACTGCCTTTCCATTGATGTACTAACAAAAATATAATCTGTAAAAAAATATTCAATTCATTAAAATCAGTCAAATTCAAAAAATTTAAATAAAATATTTTTAGCAAAGTTTTAAACATATTTTAAAATTTTAAATATTTTTTAATTTTTAAATAACTATTATAAATATTTTATTTATTATTTGAAAAGATATTATTTATATCTTTTATTAGAAATTTTCAACATTTTAAAAATTATGCTTATATTGAGATTTTCAAAACTATAAATAAATAAAATACAACTTCCAATACTCTTGTAAATATTTTAGCATTATACTGTACAATTTTTAATTTCATAGACTATTCAAATTAAATTAAATCTCATATATATTATTGACAATAAACTACATGGCTCTAGGAAAAGTCATGGTCAACAATTCATGGAAGGAAAATTCACCATCAACAATTCACGGCAGGAAAATACACCGCCACCAGCAATTCACCGTCACAGAAACTGCCAAAAATTCATGAAATTAATTTTTCGTATAGTAAATTGTCATGGCGGTGAATTTTCCGATTCCCTTGGTGAATTATTGGATGTAATTTATTATTGACAAAGCGTCATATAGAAAGAATTGTGATTTGCACACTTCTTGAATGATTCATTATTACTATTAATATACATTCAACATTTAAAGAAAAAACAAATTATACATTTAAATTTCATGATTTTTAAATAGATATAATGAGTATTATTTATATCTAATAAGAGCATAATAATTAAATATAGAAAGATTTCCAACCTCTCTATATCAAAATAAATACATTAATTTATCTACAATTCAACTCACTTTAATATCCAATACCATTCAAAGATTAAAAAAAAGAAGTACTTTATCTAAAAGTAAATAGTATGAAGTAACTTGAGATTTGTGAAAAAAAAAAACAAAAGAAAGTAAAATTTGATGAAAAAATTAAAATATATTTTAGTACATTGTAGTATTTTTAATAAAATTATGAAAATAAATAAAATAGAAACAAAAGTGTAAAAGAATGTAGAACAATCATTAATTAGTTATCTTTAAAGTTAAAAATATCTTAAATTTTCAAATTAACATATTTTAAATTTAAAAAATTCAAGATTGTCTTATATTCTAAGAATTATAAATATTTTTAAAAGGAAAAAAAATTATTTATATTTTAAAATTAATATATATTTTTATAAAAAATATATTAAATATATTTAAAAAATAGTATAAATCAAAATAATATATTCCTTTGTAACAATTTTTTACAGTCTATCCATAATAATAATAATAAATATATCCTTTATACAATTATATTAACATAATGTAAGCCATATTGTAATTATACAATGTAATAAATTTTAAAATTATAAAATATAACAATATATATATATTTTTTTTTGGCAAATCATCAAATTTCAAGCTTGATCTCATGTATAAGCAAAAGAAATCATATGTGTGTAGGCATTATAGTGAAATATTATACCTACACCATGTATATAAAAGTTGGATAGATGTATTTTATATGGTTTGATCATTGGTATGTACATTTGATTTAATTATAAAAGTAATATTATTTTTGGGTGATAACTTGTTGTGGGTTCACAACCAATTATGAGTAGTTTATGATAGAATTATCTTCAATAATACATTGTGACATTCAATTACTTGGTATGCATATATAGAGAATTACATATCCAAGGTTTGAATAATATGTGTGCAAGTGTGCAAGGTTATTGGAGCATGCACTTCAAGTTAATATGAGAAAGTGCAATTGATAGTGATATGCAATTCTTGTTAATGAGTTTGTTTGTCTATAATTAAACTTGCTTTCATAGTGTGTCATAGTGGACAAGCATTGATGCAAACAGGGAGTTTTTTAGTGGTGAATCTTCACCAATTGGTGAATAGTAGATATCAGCCAAGTCAAAATTGGCAAATTAATCACACCCAACAGGGTGGCCAAATCGCTTGGATTTTACGAATTATTGATCCAATGCATGTCCATTCACCATTGATTTATTTTATAAGGCATATTTAAGTAATAAATTCGCCATAACAAACTACACATTTCAAATGGACCGATTAATATTTTCTCCTAAATTTCAGAAGCATGTAATAAATAACCTACATATTTGCTAATACTATTAAAACAACATTGTGTATCAGGACCCATTTCACTAATTAAAATTTACAAATAGTTGCTTATGAGGACCCATTTCGCCAATAATATTAAAAAAAATTACATTTGAGGACACATTTTGCCAATTGCTGTGACACCTCCATGCTAATCGTAGGGCCATAATCACCTTGAAAATTACAACATATGTGTTTCGTCGAGGCTTGATTTTCCTAACACTTAAATGTATCATTGTATAATCATGCGAGATTCACCAAATTTTTAATATACCATTTAAAAATCTCACGGAATTCGTCAAATATGGATTGATATAAATACAATCGAAACTGTCATTTATTCTTACTCATTTTGTTTAGTTCTGAACTTGTGAGCTCTTGATTCAAAAGTTGGACTTGAAACCTTGAAGTTGATCATAGGCAAGTTACAAACTTACAACACATGCATTCCTACATTAATGAATAACAAGTCAGTGAAAACCTAAACCTAAAGGTGAGTGATCATTTCTTCATAGTGTTATAAGATTTCTTTATCTCTTTGTCATTCTTGCTTCAACCTTAAAGATGATATTGAGTAGGGAATGTGATCTATATTCTCTGTCCTTCTTAAACAATAAGACATTTTTTTCTAGCTTTTATTCGAAGTGAGAGATCAAGACGTGGAGCAACTAGTGCAACAAGGGTAAGGCTCCTTGGGGTGGTGAAAGGACTGGGAGGCCATCAAAATGCCCAAAACGTAGAGTTACCATACAATCTTACTTTGGAATTGACAATGCTTTTGATCTATTAGATCAAGATGGAGCTACATCATCAACTCTTCCACCAAATATTAATGAAGAAGACATTCACA
>VDFB02020659.1:0-118833 GCA_007258455.2 Sequoia sempervirens | reverse complement strand
CATGCACCAGTTCAGATAGAAGCATCTCATCCCATCCGTAATAAATCGAGCATTCCATCCATCTTATCCGTAATAAATCCATTCATCCATAAACTGTTGATCCAATCCATCTTTATCCGTTTGCATCCATCATCCAAGTTATCTTGATCTTGATGAAAGTTTGGGGCACACTTTACACTTGCTTATGGTAAACATCTTGACATGGGTCATTTTCATTGATCCTATCTTATGTAGCATTATCGGAGCTATGAAGCATTATACAATGAGCTTTCATTATTTGAACACCTTATCTTTTCACAAGATAATCCTTGGCATCCTTTGCATGTTTACCGTATCCATCCCTACACTTATCTGAGCATTCATCCATCATACTCCATACATTGCTAGACACTGGGGGAAAATGTTTGCATCTTGTTTTAAGAATAAATCTTGATTTATATCCTCCAACTCATGTGGCGATCCAAACATTGGCAAACATGAAACAAAATTGGTCAAAGCAATTGTGATCCAAAATCCAAATCACTAGCCCATGGCACATTTTGACAAGAAGACATTCTTTATCAGTCTTCATCTTTGATCAAACATCGATCCAAATAATCAATATCAGTCGCATCTAACTCATCCTTCAACGTCACATCAAATCATCCAAAACAACTTTTGTTCCAAAATCAAGCTTCATCAATCATGATCAATCAAATCCAATCAAGAAAACAATCATCATCTCAGGATATCCTTGTGTTGCTTAACACTATCTTGCATTGTTGTGCATCCTCAACAATGTTATCATCATCAATCCCATCAACATCCCAATCCTTGTGTTGCTTAACACTATCCTTGCATTGTTGTGCATCCTCAACAATGTGATCATCATCAATCATCATCATTCAAATCCTTGCATTGTTGTGCATCCTCAACAATGTCATCATCATCAATCCACCAATCAGATCAATCAACCTTAGCTTGGTTTTCAACAAAAATCTCAAACGGAGCACTGATATCATCACACATGTCCATATCCAAATTATCCAAATCATACGAAAATCCAAAAACATCCATAAAACATAAAACATCAAAAACATGATATTCGAACTACGTCGTCTCTGAGCTTGAACATAGGCAAGGTTGATCTTTGATCATCCCTCGAGACATTTAAGTTAGTCCTATAGGAGTCTGTCATAATAAACTGACATCTCATCATGTGTATCGTCATGTATAATAAACTAAAATATCATCATGTATATCGTCATCATGTATATCAACATCTCATCATGTATATCATCATCATAATATAGATCTGTTAGTCTAAGCATCTGCATAAATCATCCATTGCATAATCACAGCATATCACATCATCCATATCATCCATCATCGCATCATATCATCATTTAAGTTGTTTAGGATAATATAGATTTGTTATTCTAAGCATCTTAAAATCATCCCATTTGTAATCATCATCATCCATAACCATCCATTTTGAATCTTTATCGCGAGATCGACCTTCAAATCAATCTTTCACCTCGACCTCGTGGGGCAATGTACCGTTGCATCTTTCAATGGGCATCCTAAAAATCGTGAATTTTTTAATTTTGATTACTCAAGAAGTTTCTATTTTCCTTTTGAAATCAACGCAACAAGGCTATTACTGCTTCCAAAGAGGGCAAAATGTACACATCACAAAATTCAATATTATGCATATGTGTATCCACTCATTCATAAATCAAATTCACATTGATCCATTCAGTAGGAAAATCAGGTTCATAATCCATTTAAATTAAATAAATTAACTTTATTTGATTTAAGCCTACCATTACCTCATTTAAATACATCAAATCCTAACATTTCATTAATCCACCTTTATCTTGCATCATCCCTTTTGATTTAAATAAATCAAATATTTGAGTCAAATTGGTCAAACATCCTAATCATCATCCTAGCTAATTTATCCTGATTAAATGCTAATCTCACCCACTTGCATTCTCTAGATTTAGCCACTTGCACCAATAAATCAATTTATTGATTTATTAAATCATGCATTTTCACTCAACATGGAATATTCCCTAGAATTTGAAATCAAAAAACAAATGGACATGTACATCCAACAAGTCATTTATGAGCTCTTACATGTCCCTTTCCAAAGGTCAAACTCAGCATTCATTACACAAATTTGAATTTCAAATTTCCCCCCTCTTGGGCACATTTCCCAAATCTTACACATGCATCAACCACTCACCACTTGACAAGTGTCTTCCTCTCATTTGTCCAATCTTAGTCCCACATTGGTCCATTTTCAACACTCTTAGCATTTGAAAATCTTTAAATAGAGTAGGTCACCTCCAAGCAAATCACAAAATCTCTCCATGTACTATCCGCCAGAAAAGGTTTTATGCAAAGCTTCACTCTCATTGGAAGAACTTCGATTTGCTCCATCCATCATCTTTGGATCACTAACATTATCAGGATTAAGTGGAGCTAACTGTTGGTTGTAGGCAATGGCTTTTTCAACACTCAAAGTAGTAACTAACCCACTAGAAGTGGCATAAGTGCATGTACTTTTCTATGCAAGCTCTCGGGCCTTTAGTTTGTTTTGTTATCATGTTAGGAAGCATTTTGCATTATTTCACAGGAGTATTTTGATGAATTTGTAAGTCATTAACCCATGCTTGAGGTTTAGTGTTTGCAGATTTTATCACATGCTCACACACACACACACACACACACACACATATATATATATATACAGAGAGACACACACAGACACACACACATATATGTATATTCTAATAAATTATATATTCTTATGCATATTCTAATAATATATATATTCTTATATATATATGTGTGTGTGTGTGTGTGTATATATTCCATGTCAACAAAATAAACAAAATATGTATACATTTGATATTCAAATGAATAAGTCATGTTAACATTTCACACATATAAATATATTCCTCTATGTACATGTATACGTACGTATACATATATTGATATATCCATATGGACATTTCCATTTGTCACACATACGTATATATCGACACATGTATACATATGTATATATGTATATATCTTATATATATGCATTCGATTGCACAATCAAGCATGTATACAATTACCATCTTATTGATAGGAAATATATGTGTGATGTATATATACATACATGTCACATCGTCCCTTCGATAACACCATGCTCATAAGCAACTCATTCATAAGCGTGTATAGGTATGTCTACCTATGTACTCTCATGTACGTGCTCCTCCATGTGTATGGTCTATCGTTGACATGCATATGCATACATATATATACATTCAATGTATGTTCACCTCATCAATCAAGAATAGTAATATAAGGAAGAAATCATAAGCTCCAAACATATAAACATCATCCAAGAATGCACTCAATAGTAATCAAGACCGTTACCAATGCAAACAATTCATACTTAAGGATGACTTACCAATTCCCAGCACTATGACTAGACTCAACCATTCTACTATGAGTGTGTGTGTAAGCTCAATAAGGTTTCATGTAGGGTTACCCAACCAATCACTTCTCATGAGTGATACTTCCCCTCCCTTCTGGAGGATTGAACCTATCCCTGGAACCAGCTTAGTACAACACCAAGGTAGTTAGCAATTCATAATAAATCCACATGCATCATAATTTTTTAGCATATTCATATAGCAATGTATGTTCTTCATCAATGTAAACATAATTACTCTTTCAAAGCCACATTTAGCATTTATCAACACTTTCACTTAATATAAACATAATACCTATTTTAGTATTTCATTATTTTAGCAAGCATATCAAAAACATGATTGCATTTACCATCCTTTTTACTCGTGAAGGTAAAAGTAAATCAGTAACAACAAGACGGGGTGTGACAAGGGCTTTCAAGTGGGTGCCAATAATATTGATGTAGGAGCATCTAGGGATACTAGCAATCTTGAATCACCAAAAATATTTCTAATTTATTTTTGTTATTTTCAATAAGGGCTAAGGTGTGTGGAAAATAAATATTTTAATTTGCAATAATGTGATTTTCCCTTGTGGTGATATGTAAATGCAATTTTTGGAGGAAATATGTTGAGGTAAATGTTTCCAAGGCATTTAAATGGTAAAATATTCCTTTTGGGCATCCATTTATTGGCGGGGAGAATTTTGGGGTGCACGTGTTTGCATGTTCAATTGCATGCCTTGTATGCCATTGCATGTTTGTGCCACAAGCCTTGCATGTTACTACATGTTCGTATTTGGAGCCATTGGCGTGGCTGAAGATTAATGAAGATGCAAGAATTGACCAAATTTGATTGGCCATGGTTCAGGTGCCCTAGTGAAGGCCATGTGAGCATTGATTAATTTAATTATTTTATGATTATTTCTCCAAATGGGGTGTGGGTTTTCCAAGAAGGTGTTTTTCTTTTGGTTTTGGAAAATTGTAGTGCCTTTTCTCATTCAAAAATCTATATATTCAGACCTTGTCATTTGGGAAGATGGATTTAGGATTTTTTGCAAGTAAGATGAGGAGATGTTGGATTTAAGAGAGGATTTGAAGACTCCATTGTTGCATATTTCTATTTGCATAGAAGCCCATGTTTTTGGGAGCTAGTGAGCTCTACATTTTGAGAGATAGTGAGCTAGTGAAGTCCATTTGAAGGGAGCTTGAGAGATTCAATAGAAAGAAGGTTGAAGGAGACCAAGAATACATTTTTATTGCAGGTTTGGAGGTGTGCTACAACATCAAGAATATTGATGATTTCATGGTTTGTTTGCAGCAGTGATTTCTAATGATGAATGTGGGTTGAAGGAGCTAGAATCGAGTGAAAGAAGAGAGATTGAGTGAAACCATTTTGTATTTGATTTTTGCTGTCATATTTCAATCTCATATTAGATTTATAATGTTTTGCATCAGCCCATATGGCTGTGAAATAATATATTTTTAGAAATGCTTTCTTGTTATGTAATTGAAGGAGATTTTGAATGAACAAAGAAGAATACTTCTTGATTTTATTTTTTGTTATTTCAAACCATTTATAAATTGATTTTTTAGATTATTGTGAGTATGTGAATGAGGGTTGGTTTCTTATTGCATCAATGGTATCAGAGCAAAAGTTCCCTAGTGTGTAGGCAAAATTGTTGATGTGAGGCAATTTGCACCAGGACCTGTGGTGGTGTGTGTGTGATTTGTGTGTAGACAAATCACTGGACATGAAGCAGTCTACACCAGAGAGGATGGGATGGGTCATGAGGAGGTCCATAGGAATTTTATTTTGGGAACAATATTGGGAAGAAGTGGAAAATAGGAAGTATCGTCGAGAATTTGAAAAGCTCCATATTGAAGTAAATGTATTAAAAAGAAAGATTAAAGGGGAAGTAAGAGCATGGGATGAGCGAGATGGGAAGAAAAATTTTCTCATGAAAGAGGACAATGAAGAGAAGAACATAAAGAAAAAATATTGTAGCCCTTTGGTAGGGATTGAATGCAAGGAAAAATATGTGGGGGCAACCCACACAAATGAAGAAGATGATGAGGCACAAGTTGCAGCGATAGTATGTGAATGGAGTGCATTGTGTGAAGTGGAAGAAGAAGATTTGCAATCAAAAATTGTGAACATGGATGGTCTTGAATTTGATGAACAAGTTGGTGAAGATGAAGATGATTTCTTGTTGAAAGAAGAGATGGAAAGAATCAACAAGTTGTCGGAAGAAGAATTGATGGACAAACACAAAGAGGAGTTTGCAAAAATTTTCATTGGAGGTGAGAAGATGGATGTTGTATCAGAGAATGAGGAAAAATATATTGGGACAATGAACAAGAATGAGGTAAATTTTAATTTTGAATTTAGTTGTGATGATTCTATACCTTCTTTGGTGAGGTTAGAAGAGGATGTCCAACAAGAAGAGAGTGTGCAAATGGAAAATTTTAATTTCCATGGAGTAGTAATTGTAGATTTGTATAAGGATGTAGTAGATTTTGATTGTTGTTTGGATAATGCATATTTGCATGTAGAAGTTGTAGATGATGGTGCAGGAGGAACTTGGTGGAGGTGGATGGTTTGTGGTGGGTTGAACCCCACAAGAGAAAAGAGGAGAATGTATGGTATTAGGAGGAGGAGGATGGTACATGGTGGATATAAGTCCACAAGAGGAGAGAAGAATGAAGTGCAGAGTTGTTAGAGGAGGAGGTTGCTTGTTTAAGCTAAGTGTTGGAAGAGGAAAAAAAAGGCTCAATTTTAGGTACCAAATTCAGTGATGGAGTTTTCCAAGGATTTCTTTCAATATGAAAGGGTGGTACTACCACCCAACTCCATTTTTTGAATACATATTCACAAAAAAATTCCTACCCCCAGCGTCTGATGCAGGAGCATCTAAGGGTACTAGCAATTTTGCATCACCAAAAATATTGCTAATTTATTTTTGTTGTTTTCAATAAGGGATAAGGTGCATGGAAAATAAATATTTTAATTTTCAATAATGTGATTTTCCCTTGTGGTGATATGTAAATACAATTTTTGGAGGAAATACGTTGAGGTAAATGTTTCCAAGGCATTTAAATGGTGAAATATTCCTTTTGGGCTTCTATTTCTTGGTGGGGATCACTTGGGGTGCATGTGCTTGCATGTTCAATTGCATTCCTTGCATTCCATTGCATGTTTGTACCACAAGCTTTGCATTTTACTGCATGTCTGTATTTGGAGCTATTAAGGCCGCCGGAGATTAATGAAGATGCAAGAATTGACCAAATTTGATTGGCCATACTTCAGGTGCTCATGTGAAGGCCATGTGAGCATTGATTAATTTAATTATTTTATGGTTATTTTTCCAAATGAGGCATGGGTTTTCCAAGGAGGTGTTTTTCTTGTGGTTTTGGAAAACCATAGTGGTTTTTCTCATTTAAAAATCCATATATTCAGGCCTTGTCAGTTGGGAAGATGAATTTGGGAGTTTTTGTAGGTGAGATCGAGATATGTTGTTGGATTTAAGAGAGTATTTGAAGACTCAATTGTTGTAGATTCTTATTTGCATAGAAGCCCATGTTTTTGGGAGCTAGTGAGCTCTACATTTTGAGAGATAGTGAGCTAGTGAAGTGTTAATGTGGGTTTTGTGACCTCAACCAACATTAGAGATAGTGAGCTAGTGAAGTGTTGATGTGGGTTTTGTGACCTCAACTAACATTAGAATAAAATACACAATAGAATATCCTACTCTCTCTTGAACAAAGACTCCAATGTGTTAAGCTAAGTGATCACAAAGTAGACTCCAACGTTCCTAGTGCCTATAGGATAGTCTCAGTTGGTTTGTTATGTTTTGCTAGTATTGCGAGGGGGACTTATGCTCAACTTTTCATCACTTTGGACTTTGAATGCTATGGATGATGAGTGGTGAAATTCTATTACTGCTAATCTTCGAAATATAAAAAAAAAGGATAAGGGTTTTAGAGACTAAACTAATTCTAAACTAATCCTATGAACTCAAGAGACAAGTGTTGGATAGCGAAATTCAAACCAATCTTTTCTTTTCCAAGTACAATGACTACAACAACTAGACAAACATAGTGCAATCTTCAACGGGATTCACGAATGATATCCTATTACTCAAGACCATCATCAATTCGAACAATGAACATAAGTAATAGAATTTGAGTTTAACAATTTTAAAGTTCAGACTAACCTTACACATCAAATTGAAAATCATTCAATTGAAAAAGGTATGAACTAATTTCACCATTATCAACACTATCAATCATTCATTCATCTAACATGCATTCAAATCAAATTATATTCTAAATCTACTCTAAATTCTACTTTAAATCTATTCTATGTTGAAGGGAGGTATGTAACCATGCAATGACTTGCAATAAAAAGGATTCAAAGCAAATCATGCAATATGAGCTTTTATTATCAAAGTAGCTATACACAACAATTTCATAAGACTCTCTCCATACCATGAAATGAGAGAATGAGAGTTTATAAAGAGTTTCTGAAAATAAATGAATGGTCGAGATCAACCTAAGATCGATAACCAAGATTAAAACAACTCAACCCTAACTAGGGTTTCCCAGAATAACATTTAGTAACCAATGGATTAAGAACAAGTGGCATGTGGAGCTATCTTCTAGGAGGTGCATCCTTATCCTCCTGAGTAGCTGTGTATTCGATGAACCTAGACACTATTATGCTGACCTCCTCAATTGTGACATATGGTAGCAAATTGACCTTGTATTCCAACATGTCCAAATCATTTGCACTCTCGGTGAAAACATTCTCCCATTATGATTCCTGGCATTGGAAGGCATCCCGGATGGAAAAGAAGTTTGATGCCTTAGTAAAATTTTGCTTTAGAATCGGTCCAGTGCTGGTGAAGAAAGTCTCTTGGATTTTGAGCTTTAGATTTTCAAGTTGCATATCATTTGCTCGAAAAATATCCTTTTCAAGTACATCTGCAGATACAATTAAAATATTATTTTGGATTTCCCTCATATGCTTCTCAACTTTAATACTATATGCCTTCACCTTCTCCAATACTTCGCTCTACCCAATCAATGCCTAATACCAGTTATTGAAATCATATGCAGCGACTGCTATAATAAATTTTCCATCAATTAGTTTGTGCTTCAGAACTCCTTTTAGCACTCTGAGGCATGGGACAATTCTATCCTGAATATCCTAAAGGTCTTCCCATGCTTCAGTCATAACTGCAATTCTTGAAAGCAAAGAGGAAGTTTGTCTATAAGCTAACATCAATCTTTCCATGAATGTAGTCGCTTCTCTGCTCGTGCTTGCTATCCACTCCTTAGTTTCTTTAGTCATGACCATCTCTTCTTCAGAATTTTTGATCGTTTCTTGTGAAGAGCTCAAAAGTGGAGGAATTACTAAGTCAGTTGATCAAGAGGTTTAGTTAGATGCTGGATGTATTCCTTCAGATGTTTAATCTCATTTTTATATTCCTTCTTCTTTGTCACTTCCTTTTCCAACCTTTCCTTGATGAAGGTGACTAAATTTCCCAAGTCTTCCACCTCTTGACCCTTTGTTGTTGGGCCCAAGTCGACAGTAGTGATGGAATATTCTTGAGGAGCAATATCTTCTTTTGACTTATCCATCGTTGGCACAACAATTTGTATTGTATGGCGGCCGGTTTCATCCCTTTGGATCGTGAAAACATTTTGGTGGGCTTCTTCACAGTAACTATCTCTAACCTAGCCAATAAATCGGTCATATCATCTTCCTCTGGGATCTCTATTAATACTTTTATCTTTGATCTTTATTTTAGCCAATCAGGAATGGTAGGTTGTTTAATGCCTTTTTCTTCTTGAGCATTCTCTACACATGGAATATCTTGGATTCCTCTAAGAGAAGAAATCATTCCCTCTTGAAATTCACCACCCAGAATATCCACTTCATTCACGAACTCGAGTATTTATGTCCCTGTGGGAGATGGGGTTTCATCATCCACTGGCGGGATTGACTCAATATGAATTGGAGAAGGAATCCTTATGTTGTCCAATGACTCATCAATATTTAATATCTCTTCCACATTCCTAGACGTGGTAGAATGAGGAAGCTTTGATCTTTACTTCTTCTGAATAGGTTCCCCATCTGCAATCTTCTTTCCTTTCGTCCTTGTAGGGTCATCGACTATTTCCTTCCTTTACCTCGAATGGGCACTCTCGATTGGTTCGTCACTTTAGGATGCACCTGCATTTGAAGAATAGGATTTCGCTTCACCCATTAAATTGTAAGTCAGAGTCACATTCCTCCATCGCAACTCTTGGAATTGTTGATATGCCCACCACTGTGAATATTTGACAATTGGCTTCATCAATGTGGTCAGATCTGCTAGCTCTGGTTCTGACCATCTCACAGGAGGAAGAGGTTGATTCTCATCAAAGCCTGGCTAAATATACTCTCCATCATCCTCCAGTTGATCAGGCACATGGAAGAGCTCAATTGTTCTGATTAGGTTCACCGACAATCTAGACCACAGTCTTTTCCTGACGTCATATTCATTTACAACATTCGCCCATAAATCCTCCAGGTCTACCTTATGTTTGTACTTCCTTCCATTCACGATCCTAATGTGGTGGTGAGGATCGAAGTTAGCTTTGGACTAGTAAGATGTGAAAGGGTACCATTGCATTTCTAACCCGACACTTTCAGCTGCCTGTGCCGACAGACAAGACTTTTGCATATTCCCAATGAAGAATGAAAAGGTGATGGATGCCTTCTGCTTTGTTCTCTGGAGTCCTTGGTATGTTTCCAGTTGTCTAAGAACCTCAAGCAAGACCATTTTTTTAGTGGGATAGATCAGGAGTTGATAAGGACATCCGGTGAATCCTTGAACTCTTATGTAGGTGAACTTTGGAAACTGGATAAACCAAGATCTGTACTTGTTGATTAGGCTCTTGGCCTCACGAGTAAGCCTTTGATGCATTCCTCCTTGCATTATTCTAGTCATGTACTTTAGGAATGCATCATTCGCTCTTCTGAAGTTTGACTTTTCACAGAGTTGCAACTGTGGGTAACAATCATAAGATTTGAATTCATTTTCCCCATTGCCCACTATGCCTTGGCAAATCAATCCTTCATATCTGTAAGTCCTTGTCAATAGATAGACAATAGAAGAACTCATGTCGAAAGACTTTGTCCTTTCCAAATTTATTAACTGTTCATGGAGGTTGTCACTAATCATCCGTGACCAATTGAACATCTTCACACCTTAGGTGATCTTGTCAATGAAGTAATACATCCATGTTTCAAATAGTGCACCTTGAGGGCTGCCCATCACTCTATTCAATAGCAATATAATATCTCCATATTCCTCCTTGAATTCGATCCGAAGCAATTTCTTTGGCATCTTCTTGATGGAAGGCCTTGGTTTTTCTTACCATGTCTTATTGATGTTGGTTGCACAAAGATCCATCTGATCTTTATAAAGTCTTCTTGCCTCCTCTTTAGTCTTGTATGAAGTTCAGTTATAACTTGGTATGCTGCATGGCTCTTGGATGGCTAACTCTCTGAGATGTGCCAATATTCTTCCATCCGGTGCAATGATTTGCTTCTCTTATGCATTATAGTGGATGGCACATTCTACCATCAGTTCAACACACTCCACAACTGGTAGAAATCCAGCTGCTTGAACGATGCCATTCCTCATCATTTGTCGAGCAATGGATGTTGGCAAGAATCCATCTTGCCTGTACATTCTCTTCTTGAATTCTTTAAAATCTACATGTCCAAGGTCGGTGCCAGTGATATTCTTCCATTTGGAGTTGATTTTTTTATTCTGGTTACAGTCCTTTGCTTGCAAACTTCATATGGGCCTTCCTCGAAGGTTCTCCTCGGGTGGTCATCAACCTGCAATAAACATGAAAATATATTAATTTTAAAATTTTAATTTTGATTTTCTTGGACCTTTCTCTAAAAAATTTTAACTTTCAGTTTGCTAACAAGCTAAATTCTGTGAAAAAAATTAGACTGAAAGTGGGAGAATTCGACTAGGTACTTAGCAAATTTTTGCCAAAATGAGTGAATAAGACAGAAAAGGATAAAGAATCCATCAAACTCAGATTTTAAACTATCAAAATTATATACTTTTGATGGTAATTCAGCCTTAAATTTTAAGAATTTTGTCTTTATCTCCAAAAAAAGCAAGCTATTCTCTATAAATTCAATCCTCCAAAACAAGAATTTACTTTGTTCTTTGTTCTCCACTTCAAAAGAAAATCACTCAATCTCCAAGAATTTTCTTTCAAAAATTTATCTCTCGTAACTTTGAAAGGTAAAATCATCTTACCATCGAACTTGGAAGAATGATTTGAAAGTGACAAGTTCGACTTCTTATAAAGTTGGAGAATTCGATTATTTTAGAAAATTCATGTTTTTTTTCTTAGGTTCATCGAACTTGGACTTGCTTTATTTCCTCCACCTTGGCAATGTAATCTTTATCTTTAAAAAAAGTTTATAATTTACCAAGGTGACATCCTTAGCCAAAATCTTTTAGATTTTTTCTTTTAAGTTCGAATTTTTGCTAAGTGTTGAATATTTAAAAAAAATTCAAGTGTTGGAAAATATTAAAATATTCTGAGTGTTAAATTTGATTTTCCAACCTTTTAACCATGGTGGATTTTAGGCTCTTCTTGCCAAGTCAGACTTCATTAACTTTATGCCAACTTTTGCCTTGAGCTAGGCAGACTTCTTATTGCTCTTGACATCTTTTCCTTGGTGTCTATGCAGACTTCATGATGTGCTTGACATCTTCATGACGGACTTGGAGCTTGCTTTGCCATCTCATGTTCAAGTGGGGTGAGATTTGCCTTGTTTTAGACATGGCATTTCCTTCGACACTTAACCAAATTTTGGATTTTTATTCTCCAAGGTGTCAGTACTTAACCATTTTTTATGAGTTTTCTCTCCCAAGGCATCAATACTTAGCCAAATTTTGAGTTTTTATTTCCTCCTCTTGGCTGGGCGGACGTCATCTTTGTCATGCCACCTTCTATTTCTTCCTAGGCAGATTTAAGACTTCCTTGCCATATTTTCTTCTAGCTTCAGCGGACTTCTTGGCATCTTGGACAAGGATGGGCGAGCTTCACTTGTGTTTGGACATGCTTCTCAAGGTGGGGTGGACTTTGAAATGGATTGGACAAGTGCATGGGCGAACTTCATGAAGTGCTTGACATTGTGCAAGGTGGACTTTGCTCTTGTCCCTCCATCTCCATGGCAGACTTTGCTTTAGGTTAGACATTCCTCATCTTCCTTCTTGGTTGGGCGGACTTGAAGGTTGGCTTGCCATGCTTGACACTTAGACAAATTTCTTGCTATCATATGGATCATCTAAACAAACCCTGGTCAAGAGATGTTTTCTTGCTTTTTACTCTTGGAAATGTAAAACCTTGATTTTGAAGATGAAAACTTTGACTCCATGACCTGTGGGACCCTAACCTTGGCACTTTCTAAAAATAGAAAAAAAAGAAGCAAAAAGCAAAATTTCTAAAAATAGCGAATCCCAGATTGGTCCAAAAGTGCCAAAAATGGAAAAAACAAAAATCAAAAAATAGAATCCCTAAAAAATAGAAAGTGCCAAAATTGACTCAAAGCAATGGTGTTCTTCATCCACCGGACCTTCTGAGCACTTTGACGACGTCTAGGCACTGTTCTGGGCTTGAATTCTCTACTTGTCTAGGTGATTACTCAAAACTCTAACTCCAAACTCTTGAAGCAATGAACTTATGAAATTGCAACCTAAAGACAAAAACCCTAAAAAAAGAAAAAGAAAAAAAAAGAAACTAGTGGGGGTCCCCATTTGCAATGGGGCGATGTGTGAAATAGGTCACAACATCTAGCGACTCCACGCGAGGAATGTTCCTGAACATTCCAAAGATAAAGACCTATTCATTATTTGAAATCTCTGATTAAATCAAACTAACTTACTTATAGGTTAAAAGGTGTACTCAGAAAGGAAAGGAATTCTAAATTGGATCAAGACACTTTTCCTTTCAATCACAAGTGTGTGCAAATGCATTTATTTTCACCTCATAAGATCATTGTATCTCCTAGAATTGGTCGTAACAGGTTACATAGTAATCCTTACTTCAAAAGCATCTTGGACATTGCCTCGCTGCTAGTTAGGCATCCATAGCCCTGACAAGGTTATCACTGTGATCCTTATGAATATTTCTCCATTGCCAACCGGGAGTCTATAGCCCCAATGGAGTTATTCACGTGCTCCCATTAGCCAAATATTTCAATATTCTTCCTTTTGTTTTAAATTTTATCTTTTTCTTTCTTTTGATATTGCTCTTCTTTTTTCATATTTTTCAATTGGCTCATAAGTAGTGAAGCTCATTTGGGTTTAATAATCACAATGGCGCTAAAGCAAGACTTAAGATTTTTCACCAGCCACGACTTCTCTTAGAAGAACATAATGACTTAGAGCAATTATTAAATATGTGTAAGAATGTAGTGATTTTCAAGACTCAATGTCAAGACACAATAGATGATTCCCCTTCTAGCCAAGTACAAATCCTAACCTAAGGTCAAGCTAGAAAAATTTAATCTCGGATTCTAAGATCCTTAACAAACATTTATCAAAGGAATAATCCATACATTGTTTTGTGGAATAAGACCAGTGTGTGCTTGAAACATTGTCACCCTTTTGCAAATGCGGATCCCCTTTATTCCGAACTAAACTAAGCCAAACTAGCAGAGCAAATTAACTAAAGCAAACCAGACCAAAGGAAACTAAACTAATGCCAAAACAAAACAAACAAAACCAAACCCGACTGGGAAGAAAGCTAACCTAACTATGTACAAGAGCAAGACTCTCTAGGAGTCTAAGATTGGAAATAATGCTTAAGAAACTGCCCATTGACTAGCAATGGGACATCCTCTCCAGTTAATGTCTTTAGTCTAAATGTGTTATCTCCCAAAAATTTTGAAATTTGATAAGGGCCCATGTATAGGTTGTCAAACTTGTCATTGTCTCCTCTTTGTTCATGGGCTTTGTCCCAACAAAGGACTAAATCTGAAATTCTAAATGCTTTTACTCTCGCTCGCTAATCGAACCATCTCTTTACAACACCTTGATGTTTTGCAAAATTTTCCAAGGCTTGGTCTCTTTTTTCCTCCAAAAGAAAAAGTAATGATAATCTAGTTTTAACTCTTTCCTCCTTATCCAAACATTCTTGCATAAATTGTAAAGTTGGGATCCTCAATTGTATGGGAAACATAGGGTCTTGTCCATATATGAGATGATAGGGCGATGTCCCCAAGGAAATTTTCATTCTTACTCTATCCACCCAAAGAGTGAATCTTAACTGTGTATGCCAGTCCCTTGGATTCTTGTCCAACAACTTCTTGATAACGCTCAACAAATTTTTGTTCGTGGATTCTACTAATCCATTACCCTGGGGATAGTAGTTTGATGAAAATTTTAAAGTGATACCATACTCAAATGCCCAGTTAGAAAATTTTAAAGAAGAAAATGTAGAACCATTATCACATACCAAAGCATGAGGACAACCAAATCTAGTGATAATGTTTTATTCTAAAAATTTAATCACAATATCAGTTGTGCATAATTTCAAAGCTTGAGCTTTCGACCACCTTGTGCAATAGTCAGTCACGGTCAGAATATACCTGTGCTGCGAAGGAAGGTGGGTGGATCATACTGATAAAGTCAAGTCCCCACTTCGCGAAAGGTCTTACTTTTATGACAAGTTGAAGTAGCATAGTTGGGTTCTTCTCTCGTACAACAATTACTTGGCATGTATGACAAGTCTTCACATGATCATATGCATCTTTAAACAATGTAGGCAAATAGTAGCCTACCATTAGGACTTGATGTGTTGTTGCCAATGCTCCTCCATGACCAATCCCAAACCTGGAATGAAAACGCTCCATTATTTGTCTTGCCTCCTCCTTTCTGGTGCATCTTAGGTAAACTCCCTCATGGTTCCTTCTATATAATATTAATCCTTGTAACATGTATCTTTGGCTTTTCATTCTTAAGGCCTTCTTTTGTACTAGGTTTAGATGACTTAGGAACCTTTGGTTGAGAAAAAACTAGGTTATATCATTATACCACTCATCCGAAGATACCTCTTGTAATTCATAAACCTGTTGTACCAGTCTTGGCCCTGCGACAATGGTTTGTGTTAATGCTTGGCCATGAACAATCTTCATTGGTTGGATTTCTATGTCATACTCCTGAATAATGGTAACCCACTTGCCTCTTTTTTCTCCTAATTCATTTTGCATCAAGAGGGTTTTAATAGCTACATTTGGGACTATTGCAAAGACTTTGCTTCTTAAAATTTAATGTCATAACTTTTTGATCACCTTGACTAAAGCATATGCATGTTTTTCTATGTTCAAGTATCTCAATTTTGCATCCTTCAATGGTGCACTCATGAAAGCTATGGGGTGTTCATCTTTTTCGTCTGTCTTTTGAGTAAGCATTGCAACACAAGAATGTTCTGATGCAAAAGAATAGAGGTAAAAGAGCTCTGTGTAGTTAGGGTTGACCAAGACAGGGGCATCAATTATTGCTTGTTTGATTTCTTCAAAGGCCTTCCTTGTTGGTTCTATACACTCTATCTTTGCGTCTTTCTTCAACATTTCATTCAGAGGCCTGACTATTTTAGTAAATCCTGTTATGAATTTTCTTAAAAAATTAATCTTTCCAAAGAAAGACCTTAACTCTTTCTGACTTGCTAGAAAACTGATCCCTGATATAGCTTCTACTCGATTAAGGTCGATAAGAATCCCTTTTTTCGTAATCACATGGCCTAGTAACTTTCCCTCGGTCACTCTGAATATGCACTTCTTCGGGTTCAATGAAATTCCATACTTTTTGCATCTTTGAAATATTTTCTTTAGGTCTTCAACATGACTTTCCCTTTTCTTGAAAAACACTGTGAGGTTGTCCATGTAGACAAAGATGCATTTTCCTACGAGATCTTTGAAGGCAATATCCATAGCCCTCTAAAACATGGCTCCGACATTGATCAAACAAAATGGCATTCTTTTGTATGCGAATGTACCCCAATTTGTTGTGAATGCAGTCTTAAGTCTATCCTCATGTTCTACTAGCACCTGATTGTACCCTGAATATCCATCTAGGAAAGACATCATTTGTGACCCATTCATGATTTTCACTACTTCGTCCAATGAGGGCAGAGGGTAATTACCCTTTTCTGAAGCCTTATTAAGATTTCAAAAATCTACACATAGTCGTATCTCTCCATTTTTCTTGTGAACTAGTACTAGGTTGGTGACCCATGTCGAATGGCAAACTGGAAAGATAATTCCTGTTGACAGTAATTTCTTTACTTCCTGAAAGATAAGGGGCTCCAATAAAGGGTTTACTGGCCTCTGACGTTGCCTAAATGGTTTAATACCTGTCTTGAGGGGTATTGTATGTGTGATGATGGATGTTTCATAGGTATTTAGATCCTCATAACTCCAAACAATAACGTATAAAAAATATTTTAGGCTTTTGATTATTTGTTCCTTTTCTTCAGGCGTGCATACTTTTCCAATGAGAACATTCTTAACTTCATCTTTCATTCCTAGATTTATTGCTTCATGTTGGCCACCTTCATTCCTCTGGTGTTTAATTGCATGGATTTGATCTTGATCGAAGATCCTTTCAAGTTGTATCATTCCCTTTGGGATGGTATTGGTTTCAAATTCATTATACCATCTGCATCAAATTCAACTTCTCCTCTTTCTTCTTCTTCGTCAATGACTTATGTGAGGAAAACGTTATAATTTGTTAAGAAATCCAGAATATGTTTGTCATCATCAAATACTTGGAAATTCGTGATGTTATCAGGAACTGATGGTGTTGATGTGATTTCAACTGTAAATTTCTTCAAAGCATCCATCTCAAGTGGTTCCAATGAGCTTGTTGATTGTGCCAATGAATTTGCCACTTTATTTTGGGAGCGGTATATGGATTTGATATTGAAAGCATCAAAACTTTCAATGAGATCCCAAACTCGATTTTTGTATCTTGAAAATCTCTTGTCGTGGTAATCATACTTCTTTCTTACTTGTTTTACTACAATTTTTGAATCCCCATAAACATGCAAAATCTTGACTCCTTTTTTAATTGCATGTAGCAATCCGTGGACCAATGATTCATACTCTGTCACATTGTTGGTGCATGGGAATTGTAATCTTAATGCTGCTAGGTAAGTCTCACCTGATGGACTGATCAATTCATAACCAGCTCCATTTCCTTTCTTGGACTTTGAACCATCAAACCTCAAAGTCCAAACTTGCTCTCGATCTTGTAGTTGCTTAGGGCTGGGTATTTCTTTCTTATGAACTTTTGAAACTAGATGATCTATCTGAATTTTGTTCTTTCCCTGAGTCTTTTCTTCTTTCGGTAAAAACTATCTATCGGAGTCACTACCTTCATCTTCTATTGTCAAATTAAAGTACTCATCTCCTGGGACTTGAGGAATTCTTTTGTGAAATTGGTCTAAGGCCATCTTACACACTGTGCAAGAGAACTCTGAATGGAAGGCATTATGAATTTGACACCAATTGGGAAATAATAAATCTTGTACAAAAGCATGACTTCCCAATTCTTTTTCTTTCCTTTTTCTTTTGAGAACAAATATTTTGAAATTTTCAAACATGCTTTCACCTTCATTTGGTGATAGCTCATCATTACTCTCAACAAGAACTTTTGTTGAGTCTGAAATCTCTAGTGAATCTTCCTGGGTGTTTGAGCAATGTAGCATTAATATTTCTTGTGCCTTTGGTCTATATTGACCCAGATATGTTTCCCAAAACAAAACTTCGTTATTTTCTCCATATTCGACAATCATTAACTTAAGTCTTGGTGTTCTTTCAATTCTAATTTGATTAGGGATACCCCTCCATGGTAAGCACATGTGTAAGAAGTCAGTGGCGAAGTAACCATTTAGCCTACGAGTCCAGTCTCTTCCTAAAACCAT
The DNA here is from genome assembly GCA_007258455.2 of Sequoia sempervirens. Taxonomy (NCBI): domain Eukaryota; kingdom Viridiplantae; phylum Streptophyta; class Pinopsida; order Cupressales; family Cupressaceae; genus Sequoia; species Sequoia sempervirens. The sequence goes on along the minus strand of VDFB02020659.1, from coordinate 100,367 downwards.
TCCATATCCATCTGGGATATCAACTACAAAATTGTCGATGAACTGCTGAATCCTTGGATTAGATGATAATTGCATATGGATATTGTTTAACTCCCCTATGACTGGAACCTCTGTCTTATCAAGTTGTGTTACCTTCTTGTTTGTCTTTGTAGGAGTCAAACCCAATTTGTGACATATAGCTAGAGGCATTACATTACTAGATGCTCCTGAATCAATTAGGCAGTTAGGTAGGAGCTTATTGAAAATTTGAAGCGAAAGGAGGCAAGGAGTTGGCTCATCTTTTGCTTGATAAAATACTACAGGGCTTTCTTTTTATACACTGGCTTCCATCTCCTTTACTTTCATCTTATTAGTCTTCTCAGCTTGTGAAACTTCTGCATCTTTTGTCGAATCCTCCATCTTACTTTCCTTTGAACTTTGAAGTACTTGCTTAGTTTTAATTGATTTCTGATCTAGCATTTCTTTACCTTCTTTTACTTCATAGATGCCTCAGGTTGCTTTGAAATTTTGAGAGCCTTGAGCAACATTCAATGATTGTGGTTGTTCTTGAATAAGTTGTGACTGTACATCCTGAACAAAGTTTGTATTATATGCAGTATTTGTGATATTTTGAACTGTGTTGGCTGGATTTTGCGTTGTATCTCTCAAGCTATCAAGAAATGTGTTCCTTATCTCTGGTACTTTCATTAATTCGAACAATGACATGTTCACCTTGATCTTCTTCACCTCCTTCATCACACATTAACTTAGTCTTTTTAATTCATCTTTAGAAGGAGTGGGACTACTAGCATTACCACCCTACCTGTAGTATGACGCATCTCTTGGGAAAGGTGGATTATTGCTTGCATTTGGGTGCAGTGGAGTTTGAAAATTGTGCAGAGGAACGAATGAAGTCAAAGGGTCTTGATTCTTTCTTTGATAGACCTTTGGTTGGTTGTTCCATGTCTATTGAAATGCTTGTACCTCTTTTATGCCTTCTACCAACACACTATTATTCAACGGTGGAAAATAGTAATTTTTCATGTCCTCAATTGGTCCATTAGCAACTATAGGTGGGCACATAGGGGGTGGCGCCTCCACTGGACCGTTAACCGATGTTGGTGGAAATCTTCCAAATTGGTCAGGTGCTTGATACTGTTCAAATTATGGCAGAAATGTGAAGTCCTCCAAAACTAGAGCTTGATCATACTTCACTACAAGGACTATAGCAGTGGATGGGTCATCTGGTGTTTCCTTTTGTATCTCTCTTTGGAAAATATCTGCTGTGAGTTGAAACTCTCTACACTGTGTCTCAGAATGTTGATTAGTGTTATGCAATCGACACCACCCTAACAAGGCTGATTCAATGAGGAGTATATTTTTTGTTGGTTGATTGTCTCAAGTTGTAGGATTGTCTAGTGGTGACGACACATTTCCATTGTTTGGTCCTATCTTCCATGTTATCTTCTGATATCCTTGATTATTACCACGATACCCTTGAGCATTGCTTTGATATGCTTGATTACTTGGTTGGCCTTGGTAATTTTGATAATTTCCTTGGTATCCTTGTGAATTCCTTTGCATGTTTTGAAGTTTATTGTTCTGATTTCTCAAATGAGTTACCTCAATAAACAACTTCTTTACTTGTTCGATCAATTCTTTCATCTCTTCTTTTTCTTCTTGTGTCCTTGTAGATGTTTTTGTACTTTGCAAATACACTAGTTGTGCATGTTGTGCTTGAGAAAGGGGGACTCCTAGATGAATTACCGACTGATTATTGGGAGGTGGAATAGGATTCATTATTTGTGTGTGATGTGCCAATGCTTGATTGATCCCTAATATCTGGTTTGGCATGGCAGCATACCCTAGGTGATTGAGTTGTCCGACAACATTCATACCTAAATAAAAATTAACCTTGATTGCTTATGCATAAGCTCCCTTGAGATCAACTGGTACTAGGTTGGCTCTTCTTACAAACATAGATGTAAGACTATCCAGGGTGACATAATAAATTGGTAATGTTGCGGCATCATTCGAGTTGTATGGATCACGTAACCTTGTACACGCCTTATGAAACCTATTGTTAAAGGCACTGATTGGTTCATGCTCTTGTCTCTTTACTTCAACAAATTGTTTGTAAATTTTGGTTGTGGTAGTTGGAAATCTGAACTTTGCCAAGAAAACTTCCTTTAACTATTGCCAGGTTCAGACTGAATTCACTGGTAAGTTCACGTACCAATAATATGCTTCTTCCCTTAAAGAGTATGGGAATAATCGACAAGCCACATCTTCATGCTAGATGTCCCTATTTTTGAGATTATCTTCAAAATTTTTGATGTGTTCATCAGTTGTCCGATTAACATCACCGACCTAGAACTTGGAGAAAAACTACTCTAGATTCTTTGGCATGTCATGATAATCAGAAAATGTAATGAGAGGTGACGCGTTATGAGGACGCCAAGCCATTGGAATGTTTGGTTGATTTATTTGAATTGGTTGTGCAAATATTGGAACTTGTTGATGAGTAGTGCTTGGGATTGGAATCTGCGGTGGTGGGGTTTGGAATAAACCAAAAATGTCTTCTCCGCTTGGTACCTCTTCACTGGGTGAAACTACTTCACTAGGGTCAACTACACTGGATGTTCCTTCTTGTGACACTTATGTCTTCTTCCTCTGTCTATTTTTGTAAGGTGATAGCTCTACAAATTCTTTGAAATAACTTGGAGCGGATCTAGTAACTCTTCAAAATTTATTTGGTGAGAAAGAACCGATTCAATCCAGCATGTCTTCTTTCAGTTTTGTTGAGGACATGTAGGAGTTACTTCAAGAGCTGGTTGATTTACTTATCGAGGAACTTGTTGATTAGCTTGTTGATTCTATTGTTGTTGAAGGGCTTCAAACCTTTGGATAAGTAAATCTATTTGGATAACAACCTCAATACATTGGGCTTTCTCTTCTTCTTCCTCGAGAATAAAGCACATTCGAAACCAGTCAGGAGCATTTCTTCTTACTTTCCATGCTAGGCTATACAGTTCAGTGATGACGTCTTCTTGCTCGTCATGAAAACCCAAGTCTGATTGTGGTACTAGATTAAGATCTTGGCCTAGATTAGTTAGGAATGCTACCTGGAAGCACCTTTCTTCATTTGGATTTATTGAGGATGAGTAGGTGGTGAATGATTGACGATTTCAAGAAATTGTTGTACATCTTCAAAAACTTGTCGTAGAAGGGCCAAAATTCTTTGTTCCATCAAATATCTTTCAATTGCTTCTTCAATTTGTCGTGCCTTTTCTTCTTCTCTGGCAATAACACGGCTTGCTTGTCCGAATTGAGTGCAATCTGTCTTTGACTTCTAAGCAAGTGAATATAGTTGATCAATAATGTCTGTCTATCCTTGTTCTGGTTTTTCAAAGGGTATGTTAAAAGGAAACTCGTGTGGTAATACCATACTTCATCATGCCTACTACCTTAGCTTGTAAGTGATTTGTTGTTGTTTCGGGACCTCCTTCTAGCACCAATTTATGTTGATGCGGGTTTTTTGACCTCAACCAACATTAGAATAAAATACCCAATAGAATATCTTACTCTCTCTTGAACAAAGACTCCAATGTGCTAAGCTAAGTGATCACAAAGTAGACTCCAAGGTTCTTGATGCCTATAGGATAGTCTCAGTTGGTTTGTTATGTTTTGTTGGTATTGCAAGGGGGACTTACACTCAACTTTTCATCACTTTGGACTTTGAATGCTATGGATGATGAGTGGTGAAATTCTATTACTGCTAATCTTCGAAATAAAAAAGAAAAGAATAAGGGTTTTAGAGACTTGACTAATTCTAAACTAATCCTATGAACTCAAGAGACAAGTGCTGGATGGCAAAATTCAAACCAGTCTTTGCTTTGCCAAGTACAATGACTACAACAACTAGACAAAGATAGTGCAATCTTCAATGGGATTCACGAATGATATCCTATTACTCAAGACCATCATCAATTCAAACAATGAACATAAGTAATAGAATTCAAGTTTAACAATTTTAAAGTTCAGACTAACCTTACACATCAAATTGAAAATCATTCAATTGAAAAAGGTATGAACTAATTTCACCGTTATCAACACTATCAATCATTCATTCATATAACATGCATTCAAATCAAATTATATTCTAAATCTACTCTAAATTCTACTTTAAATCTATTCTATGTTGAAGGGAGGTATGTAACCATGCAACCACTTGACAATAAAAATGATTCAAAGAAAATCATGCAATATGAGCTTTTATGATCAAAGTAGCTATACACAACAATTTCATAAGACTCTCTCCATACCATGAAATGAGAGAATGAGATTTTATACAAAGTTTATGAAAACAAATGAATGGCCAAGATCAATGACAAAGATTAAAGCAACTCAACCCTAACTAGGGTTTCCCAGAATAACATTTAGTAACCAATGGATGAAGAACAAGTGGCATGTGGAGCTATCTTCTAGGAGGTGCATCCTTATCCTCCCGAGTGGCTATGTATTTGATGAACTTGAACACTATTATGTTGACCTCCTCAATTGTGACATGTGGCAACATATTGACCTTGTATTCCAACATGTCCAAATCATCTGCACTCTCGGTGAAAACATTCTCCCATTTTGTTTCTTATTGTTGGAAGGCATCTCGGATGGACAAGAAGTTTGATGCCTTAGTCAAATTTTGCTTCAGAATTGGTCTAGTGCTGGTGAAGAAAGTCTCCTAGATTTTGAGCTTTAGATTTTCAAGTTGCATATCATTTGCTCAAATAATATCCTTTTCAAGTACATCTGCAAATACAATTAAAATCTTATTTTGGATTTCCCTCATCTGCTTCTCAACCTCAATACTATTTTCCTTCACCTTCTTCAAGACTTCGTTCCACACAATCAATGCCTAGTACCAGTTATTAAAATCATATGCAACACTTGCTGCAATAAATTTTCCATCAATTAGTTCCTACTTCGGAACTCCTTTCAGCACTCTGAGGCGTGCGACAATTGTATCCTGAATATCTTAAAGGTCTTCCCATGCTTCAGTCATGACTGTAATTCTTGAAATCAAAGAGGAAGTTTGTCCATAAGCTAACATCAATCTTTCCACGGATGTAGCCACTTCTCCGCTCGTACTTGCTATCCACTCCTTAGTTTCTTTAGCTGTGACCATCTCTTCTTCAAATTTTTTGATCATTTCTTATGAAGAGTTCAAAAGTGGAGGAACTACTTAGTTGGCCTGATCAAGAGGTTTGGTCAGATGCAGGATGTATTCCTTTAGATGTTCAATCTCCTTTTTATATTCCTTCTTCTTTGTCACTTCCTTTTCCAACCTTGCCTTGATGGAGGCAACTGAATTGTCCAAGTCTTCCACCTCTTGACCCTTTGTTGTTGGGCCCAAGTCGACAATAGTGATGGCATATTCTTGAGGAGAAATATCTTCTTCCGACTTATCCACTATTGGCATAACAATTTGTACTATACGGCGGCCGGTTTCGTCCCTCTAGATCGTGGAAAACATTTTGGCGGGCTTCTTCATAGTAACTGTCTCTAACCTGGCCAATAAATCAGCCGTATCATCTTCCTCTGGGATCTCTACTGATACTTTTATCTTCAATCTTTCTTTTAGCCAATCAAGAATGGTAGGTTGTTCAATGCCTTCTTCTTCTTGAGCATTCTCTGCACATGGAATATCTTAGATTCCTTTAAGAGCATAAATCATTCCCTCTTGAAATTCACCACCCAAAATATCCACTTCATCCTCAGACTCGAGTATTTTTGTGCCTGTGGGAGATGGGGTTTCATCATCCACTGGCGGGATTGACTTAATATGAATCAGAGAAGGAATCCTTATGTCGTCCACTGACTCATCAATATTTAATATCTCGTCCACATTCCTGGATACGGCAGAATGAGGAAGCTTTGATATTTTCTTCTTTTGAATAGGTTCCTCATCTGAAATCTTCTTTCCTTTCGTCCTTGTAGGGTTATTGACTATTTCCTTCCTTTTCCTCGAATGGGTGCTCTTGATTGGTTCATCACTTTGGGATGCACTTGCATTTGAAGAATATGATCCTGCTTCACCCATTAAATTGTAAGTCAGAGTCACATTCCTTTGTCTCAGCTCTTGGACTTGCTGATCTGCCCACCACAGTGAATATTTGACAACTGGTCTCATCAAGGTGGTCAGATCTGCTAGCTCTGGTTCTAACCATCTCACATGAGGAAGAGGTTGATTCTCATCAAAGCCTGGCTGAATATACTCTCCATCATCCTCCAACTGATCAAGCACATAGAAGAGCTTAGTTGTTTTGATCAAGTTCACCGACAGTCTAGACCACCGTCTTTTCTTGACGTCATATTCATCTACAACATTCACCCAAAAATCCTCCAGGTCTACCTTATGTTTGTACTTCCTTCCATTCATGGTCCCAATGTGGTGGTGAGGATTGAAGTTAGCTCTGGACCGATAAGATGTGAAAGGGTACCATTGCATTTCTAACCTGGCACTTTCAGCTGCATGTGTCGATTGACAAGACTCTTGCATATTCCCAATGAAGAACGAAAAGGTGATGGCTACCTTCTGCTTTGTTCTCTGGAGGCCTTGGTATGTTTCCAGTTGTTTAAGAACCTCAAGCAAGACCATTTTGTTAGTGGGATAGATTGGGATTCGATAAGGACATATGGTGAATCCTTGAACTCTTATGTAGGTGAACCTTAGAAACTGGATAAACCAGGATCTGTACTTACTTATTAGGCTCTTGGAATCATGAGTAAGCCTTTGATGCGTTCCTCCTTACAATATTCTAGTGATGTACATTAGGAAGGCATCATTCACTCTTCTAAAGTGTGACTTTTCACAAAGCTGCAACTGCGGGTAACAATCATAAGATTTGAATTCATTTTTACGATTGCCCACTATGCCTCGGCAGATCAATCCTGCATATTTGTAAGTCCTTGCCAATAGATAAACAATATAAGAACTCATGTAGAAAGACTTTGTCCTTTCCAAATTTATTAACCGTTCATGGAGGTTGTTACTAATCATCCGTGATCAATTGAACATCTTCACGCTTGAGGTGATCTCATTAATGAAGTATTACATCCATGTTTCAAATGGTGCACCTTGAGGGATGCCCATCACTTTGTTGAATAGCAATATAATATCTCCATATTCCTCCTTGAAGTCGGTCCAAAGTAATTTCCTTAGCATCTTCTTGATAGAAGGCCTTGGTTTCTCTAACCACGTCTTATTGATGTTGGTTGCACAAAGATCCATTTGATCTTCATAAAGACTTCTTGCCTCCTCTTTAGTCTTGTATGAATTTTGGTTATAACTTGGTATGCCAAACACCTCTTGGATGGCTAACTCTCTGAGATGTGCCAATATTTTTCCATCCAGTGCAATGATCTGCCTCTCTTGTGCATTATAGTGGATGGCACATTCTACCATCAATTCACACACTCCACAGCTAGTGGAAATCTAGTTGCTTGAACGATGCCATTCCTCATCATTCATCGAGCAATGGATGTTGGTAGGAATCCATCTTTCCTACACATTCTCTTCTTGAATTTTTTAAAATCTACATGTCCAAGGTTGGTATCAGTGATATTCTTCCATTTGGAGTTGATTTTTGATTTCGACTGTAGTCCTTTGCTTGTGAACTTCATCTGGGCCTTCCTCAAAGGTTCTCCTCATGTGGTCATCAACCTGTAAGAAACATGAAAATATATTAATTTAAAAAAAATTAATTTTGATTTTCTTGGACCTTTCTCTTGAAAATTTTAACTTTCAATCTACTAACAAGCTAAATTTTGTGAAAAAAAATAGTTTGAAAGTGGGAGAATTCGACTAGGTACTTAGCAAAGTTTTAACAAAATGAGTGAATAAGACAAAAAAGGATAAAGAAACTGTCAAACTCATATTTTAAACTTTCGAAATTATATACTTTTGAAGGTAATTCAACCTTAAATTTTGAGAAATTTGTCTTTATCTCCAAAAAAAGCAAGCTATTCTCTGTAAATTCAGTCCTCCAACACAGGAATTTACTTCGTTCTTTGTTTTCCACTTCAAAAGAAAATCACTCAATCTCCAAGAATTTTCTTTCAAAAATTTATCTCTCGTAACTTTGAAAGGTAAAATCTTCTTACCATTGAACTTGGAAGAATGATTTGAAAGTGACAAGTTCGACTTCTTATAAAGTTGGAGAATTTGATTGTTTTAGCAAATTCTTGTTTTTTCTATTAGGTTCATTGAACTTGGACTTGCTTTATTTCCTCCACCTTGGCAATGTAATCTTTATCTTTAAAACAAGTTTCTAATTTACCAAGGTGCCATCCTTAGCCAAAATCTTCTAGATTTTTTCTTTTGAGTTTGAATTTTTGCTAAGTGTTGAATATTTAAAAAAAAACTAAGTGTTGAAAAATATTAAAATATTCTAAGTGTTAAATTTGATTTTCTAACCTTTTCAACCTTTTCCAACCTTTTAACCATGGTGTATTTTAGGCTCTTCTTGCCAAGTCGGACTTCATCAACTCTATGCCAACTTCTGCCTTGAGTTGGGCAGACTTCTTATTGCTCTTGAAATCTTCTCCTTGGTGTCTATGCAGACTTCATGATGTGCTTGACATCTTCATCGTGGACTTGGAGCTTGCTTTGCCATCTCATGTTCAAGTGGGGCGAACTTTTCCTTTTCTTAGACATGGAATTTCCTTCGACACTTAACCAAATTTTGAATTTTTATTCTCCAAGGTGTCAATACTTAACCATTTTTTATGAGTTTTCTCTCCCAAGGCATCAATAATTAGCCAAATTTTGAGTTTTTCTTTCCTCCTCTTGGCTGGGTGGACTTCATCTTTGTCTTGCCACCTTCTATTTCTTCCTAGGCGGACTTTAAGACTTCCTTGCCATCTTGCCTTCTAGCTTGGGTAGACTTCTTAACATCTTGGACAAGGATGGGCTAACTTCACTTGTGTTTGGACATGCTTCTCAAGGTGGGGCATACTTTGAACTGGATTATACAAGTGCATGGGCGGACTTCATGAAGTGCTTGACATTGTGCAGGGCAGACTTTGCTCTTGTCCTTCCATCTCCATGGTAGACTTTGCTTCAGGTTAGACATTCCTCATCTTCGTTCTTGGCTGGGTGGACTTGAAGGTTGGCTTGCCATGCTTGACACTTAGACAAATTTCTTGTTATCATCTGAATCATTTGAACAAACCCTTGTCAGGAGATATTTTCTTGCTTTTTACTCTTGTTGATGTAAAACCTTGATTTTGAAGATGAAAATGTTGACTCCATGACCTGTGGGACCCTAACCTTGGCACTTTCTAAAAATAGAAATTACTAAAAATAAAAAAAAGCAATTTTTTTCTTTCTAAAAATAGTAAATCCCAGATTGGTCCAAAAGTGCCAAAAATAGAAAAAGGAAAAAGGTAGAATCCCTAAAAAAACAGGAAGTGTCAGAATTGACTCAAAGCAATGGCGTTCTTCATCCACCGGACCTTCTGAGCACTTTGACAACGTCTAGGCACTATTTTGGGCTTGAATTCTCTACTTGTCCGGGTGATTACTCAAAACTCTAACTCCAAACTCTTGAAGCAATGAACTTATGAAATTGCAACCTAAAGACAAAAACCCTAAAAAAAGAAAAAAAAAAAGGAAACTATTGGGGGTCCCCATTTGCAATGGGGCAATGTGTGAAATAGGTCACAACATGAAGTCCATTTGAAGGGATCTTGAGAGCTTCAATAGAAAGAAGGTTGAAGGAGACTAAGAAGACATTTTTGTTGCAGGTTTCGAGGTGTGCTACAATAGCAAGAAGATTGATGATTTCATGGTTTGTTTGCAGTGGTGATTTCTAATGATGAATGTAGGTTGAAGGAGCTAGAATCGAGTGAAAGAAGAGAGATTGAGTGAAACCATTTTGTTTTTGATTTTTGTTGTCATATTTCAATCTCATTAGATTTGTAATGTTTTTCATCAACCCATATGACTGTAAGATAATGTATTTTCAAAAATGCTTTATTGTTATGTAATTGAAAGAGATTTTGAATGAGCAAAGAAGAATACTTCTTGTAGATTTTTGTGTTGTTTCAAACCATTTCTAAGTTTAACTTTTAGATTTTTGTGAGTATGTGAATGAAGATTGGTTTCTTCTTACATCAAATATTGACTGGCTAACACTTTATTTATAACCCTTCCTTGCTTTGATGGGATACGTTATCATAAAGCATTAAGCAACCATAAAAATCATTTTAGAATAGGAGGGAATTACTTGAATTATTACTTGGTTAGAAATCTATGAAATTAGAACCATTTATATGAGTAGAAGAGATATCGATAAGATTGAAACAATTTACACAAGTGCCAAATGAAGTTATTTGATTTCTTACTAGATGTTAATTTAAGGATTTTGGCCTGCCATAAGCTTCAAAGGGGATATCTCAAAAACTGGTAGTGCAATGAGCATATCATTATTGATGACCATGTGATTAAGGTGAAGCTTTTGCAACCATAGGTATGCCTTGGCTATGGTAGTCACCCATGTTTGCATGTCGATGCCCTACCCAATATGCACTAGGTTAAAGTCGACAAAGTGAGGAAAAATTGTGAAAGTTTGAATACTTGATAAATTTTATAGTAATGCATCAAGATATTTGTCCACACTACCATTGTTATATTTTATTATCTTTATTTTCATTACTTAATACAAACTAACTTCATGTTGTCTTCAATATATACCTTTAAAAGTAAGAACAAACACACCTTTATGATATAAGTCCAATAAATTTCTATTCTAATGTGTAGGAACTGAAAAAATAAATAAGAAAAAATCTCATTCTAGGTTCATTTGATAGAACCAAAGGAAATTAGGATCATGTTTTAAATAAATTTGAAGTTGTTACAAAATATTGCTTCAATTGATTATAAAAATATAATGCAAGCATATTTCAAATGTTGTAGACTATATTATATGAATTTCAAAGTTGTATTCAAAATTATAAATTAAATAGCACTTTTGGCCATCTATTTCTCATTATTATTATCTACAAAATAAAAGTAAGCCTACAAAAATAATATTTTATACACATATTTTTAATATTACTCTAGATATACAAATTGGTAAATAAAAATAATGTATCTTCTATGCACAAATTGAATTGTACTCTCTTAGCTTATTAACTTACATAATTTTATATTGACATAACTATTGCACCTCCTTCTCATGCAAGTAATAGTTACACTAATAGACGTAACTATATTGGCAACAAGAGGTAGAGTGCAATGACATGAGTGTGTTAACAAAAATACTAAAGAGCTCACATACAAAAATAATAAAAAAATATAAGAAAATAAAATGAAGTACATAGAAAAATTAATGAATAAAATAATTTTAATAAAAAAACTTTAATAAATAAATAGTAAATAGCTATGCACTTTATCTACTAGTAGATATTTAAAGATAAATAAAAATATGCAATAAATAATTTATTTCAAATTTAAATAGAAATAACATAATATTTAAAATTTTAGATTTAACTAGAATTTTTAAATATTTTGAATGTAGTTTAAGACATAGTATAAGTAGATTTTATGTATTTCATAAATAAAAAAAATATAAATACAAAATATTTATTATTATTAAAAAATAGAAACAAAATAAAAGAAAATAAAAAATAATAAAAATAGTAATTAAATAAATTATTAATTTTTTATGTAATTTCAAGTATTTTTTTATTGTCTAATAAAATAGTTTTTTAATAGTATCTAAATATATTATCTTCCAAGTTTCTTTTTATTACATAATAAAATAAAGAATGTAAATAAATAAAAAAGTCTTTTAATCTGGAGTAAAATAATATCTCTTAGATAAATAAAATTAACATACCTATCCAATGAAATATATAAAGATTAATTAGAAATAAATCTATTAATATTTCAATTGAAACTATTAAAAGCATGAAACTTCCACATTCCATAATAATTAATATCAACAATTTCTTGATTTGACTATGTCCAATTTCTTATTTATATAAATCCATGATGTTACAAAATTGTACATAATCAAATCTAAAAAATCAGTGATATTAATTATTTAAGAGTAGTTAAAGTTTGATATATGAAAATAAAGCTTCAACATAAGCTTATTTTTGTAATCTTTATTCAACAAAATAAAAAATTCTCTTATTCAATAAATAATAAATTATTAATAAAATAAATTTAATTAACATAACATTCAAGTGAAATAGACATTATCTCTGTTTTTATATAATAGTATAGTAGGAAAGTGAAAGGTTGAGATGCCTAGCATAACGAAATTACAGTGAAATTGCATAATAAAGTGTAGCAAGCGTAAAGCTAATGTTAATCAAACCAGCGTGGAAATGGTTGGGGTTAGGTTACCTGGAGTTAAGAATTGGACTAGGTGAAGGACCAGAAATAACCACCAGTGTTCGCTAGAGGCGGGCTATAAAGGAGGAGAGAGAGGAGCGTACATAAGAATTACCTTCTTTTTCTTGTCTTCGATTGTTTGTTGTTGGCGAACGAGGAACCCCCGTGGATGTGCCACTGCTGAAGCTGCGAACACATCTCAAGGGTTTCGCTTCGCGGGGGAAATATTGTACACCAGGATTATTAGGGTTGTTGTTTTATGTAAATTAGAAACAAAGATTTTTTTTTCTTTCCAATCTCCGCCATGGCGAAGCCAAAGAAGCAGAAAAATGAGGAGCAGAAGGGCGCAGGAACCAGTAATTCCTCCTCCGCTACCACTTCATACGCCCTTGTTCGTCACCAGAAGCTCTGCCTCGCGATTGACATGGACAACCAGCGCATTTACGGGTAATAGCGCCCTTTCCCTTCCAACTTACTCGGGAAGAAAACCACCGACTGGTAGTATAAGCCCCAGTGGAGGCATTTTCCTTCTCAATTTCCAAACCGCGACATCTGAAAATTTTCGCACTTGTAAACCCTCTTCAGGTTTTTTTTACTAGGGTTTATACCAGTTAATAATCTTCTTGGCATTCGAAGCACCAAGCACTGTAATTTGTGGCGCACATAAGTCCTACATTGAATTTATCTTTACGAGCCCTTCCTAAAACCACATACTAAGCCGTTCAAATGTAAATAGAAACTTACGGAACCGAAAGCTATGCCGTTTACATTTAATTAATAATTCGCGCATTTATCTCACCAGACTATAAATCGCGGTCACTGCAAATTGGTGCTTGTAAACTCTCACTAAAAAAAGTTAGTGTTAGTGATAGTCAACCTACTCCATCAGATTTGGAACCGTGACCACTGGAATTTGAGCTTTTAAGCGAACTTCATTTTTTTCCAGGGGCTTATGCCGCTGAATGAACTTCACGAGATTCTATGCTCTGATTAGTGCAAATCGTCTAGCTCACTTTACTTTAATCACTGAACTCTAATAATTACAGCTGAAATCACATTCTAAGTTCTTGAAACTCTAATTAATAGTTCACAAGATATTAGAAAACTAAATGGATGCTTTTGTCCGTATAACTCAAAACTGTGGAAATTGGAAAGTGCTGCATCCATAATTCTAGTTAAGATTGTTCGTGTTTAATGCTACTGAAATAACTTCCTGACATCGAAAACTGAAACCAATAGAAATTGTCCCATGAACCGTCTTTAAACTCTATTGATAATTGTTGCTAGGGCTGACGCCACAAGATGAACTTCCCGAGAGGTGTAACTGTGGCCACTAGTTTGAATCCTTCTGAGAGTATTTATTAGGGTGTATACCAGTAAATGAACTTTTTATGTCCATGCATGCCTAAACTAAATCAATTCCAATGGAAATTAAAAGTTCCAGTTTCTCACAGTTATTGTAGGTGAAATCAGATAGCCATTTAAATTTAGTGTAAAATTTCTGTCTCCCTAGATTCAAAACTGTTTTCCCTGTAAAATCTAGTAGAATCTATTCATAGGTCAAAAATCAGTGACTTAAGTTTCCAAAATTCAAATTTTTTGTCAGTTCAAACTGTGCCAGCAAATACTACACAAAACTAATCTTCACCAGATTCAGAAATTCTTGTTTATGATTTTTATTTTTCATTCAAACTTTTTGCATATTATTCTCTTTTGTTTAAGCATGATGGATCCATATGCTGGTATTTTTCAGACCATGATAAGCAGATTCTACACTCAGAAAATTAAACCTTAAACACTAGGAAATCTAAACTTCATAACTCCTATTAAAAATTGCAGATTCTGAATACAAGAACTACAAACACATCACACTGAAAATATGAACAGTTAATACATTGTAGTGAACTCTCAAACTTGTCACTGTCTTCTCATTAAATCTGAAAAGAAATGCACTGCATTAGCTCAAAACTGGAACAAATAAAACACTTGCACCCCTACCTTTCTTTAATAGATGAAGAAGGCCGAGAGTAAGCAGGAACTGCTAAGCCTGAAAATCCAAATTTCCAAAGCAAACAACAGCAAAATCTAAACACAGATTTCTGAATCTGCCACAGTATTCTAATCTGGAAGAGGATGAGGCTTCCAGTATGCATGTGCCCCTTTTGTCAATGATTGGTGTTAACTTGAAGAAGACTATTGCTGCGTCTATCCTTGCTGCTGTTTCTGCTGTGCTCTCACTGTGAGAATACTAGCTGAACAACTCAAGGTAAAAACACTTTAGCATTTGCCTACATAGATTCCAAACTGCTACCAACATAAATTGGTGCCCAGTAAACCCCGACCAAAATTATTTGTTAGGATTAATGCCATGGAACAGACTTAAGCTGTGCCTTCAAGACCTACAAAAAATAATCTTCATAAAGTTCTAACATTTTACCTTTCTACTTCAAGATTGTGGGAATAGGGGCCGAATTTGGCCTTACCCTTTGAGTGTCACGAGGGAATCAACCAGCCTGTGTGGGTATAGTTTCATTGTACTTGTGCCAATTAAATAGATTTTGAGCAAAAAAAAGCCACAAACAAGTGGTATAGATTTGTTGTAATTGTGCTAATTAAATAGGCTTACAGAAGGAAGCCAAGTTGGCTATATGTGAAAGAACTTTTCAAGCAAACAAAATAAAATCTCAACAAAGTTTTAACCATAGTTTGATGGAGCTTTGTAATGGGGACTTGGGGATGGGTTTTGAGGATGGGGGGACTGTTCCAAAGCATGGGGACAACAGGGGGATGGAAATATAATATGGTTTGGTAAAAACTAAAAACTAGTTATAAAAGTAAAGATAAACTGTACACACAATGAATCAATTGAGTACATTCATTTATATTGGAAAAGATTCATTTGTTTTTCCCATGACTTTTCTTCCTTCCTCTGTGGTTGCTAATTTACTCGAGATCACCAAAATCTTCTCTGGTACATCTAGGTAATCAATTATATTCAGTAAGAATTCAACAAACATTTGTATCCGCAGTAAATGCTGCATTTGTGGGATAGATTGACATATTGTAAAGAGCCTTAAGTGTTTGAAATCAGTCATCCGTCTTTTTGGTTGCAAATCAATATCCAAAAGTTCAAATTTCTGATCCCAAAATAAAATGTAATATTGTTTCTGATAAACTAATGTTTTACTATAGATAAAATAAGTTCTGAGACACCTAACTTGAATTTATTGATAACAAATGTGTTTGCAGAAATGTATCAGATGCAATTTACCTTCTAGATGAGATTGTTGGGTATGATGTATTTACTACCAACTATGAAGCAACAAAGGGTGCAGCTTGGTGAATTTCAAATTGCAGTTATATGTAGTTCCCCAATATTTGGGATGAAGGGAAAGAGTCTGTATGTTGTTCAAAACCCAGACTATTGCTTGGATCTGCTCTAAAGCAGGATTGTTTGAGAAGTATATGTAAACTATGAGGTAGCTTTACAATTTTTCGTGTACGTAACATGTGCCATTTGGTTGAGACCTATCTCTCTCTAGGTACAATATCTTGTTGGGAAAGCTGGATTAACACTAGAGCACTACCAACAAATTTAAAATACTACTTTAAAGAAAATCCAAGACAAAAATGAATGATGAGTTTTTGGGGTAGGAGGACTTCATGTGGTCCTCGAGATGGTCGAGGGATGCATAGTGTCTTGGGGATGACAAGTCCCTTGGCCACTCCTTGCATGCAAAACGTCCCCAAGGATGCCCTCTACTTTGTAGGAATGTCTTGTGGTCATTCAACCCTATAGGATGGTGTGGGGGGATGGCGGCGGCTTGGGGATGTGTCATCCTTGTCATGGAAACTTCGGGTTTTTGGGGAATGCTTCTTGGGGAAACATTGGTTTTAACAAGAATCCTATTTGAGTTAAAACCATAAACATCAAACTCATGCTAATTAATGTCTATAATATATCTAACAGCCTCGTAATTACTACTTGTACCCTTGTGATTTTTTTTCATATTGGAATCCTATGTGATGTAATAGGTTTACTTGTCAGTCTGGTATGGGAACTTATTAAATGCTGTTGTTGGTCTTTTGCTGCTTTCATGTGTCATGTGTGAAGTCCATGCTCCTTGGAAGTTATTGATTGGTTTGTGAAATGAATTGATAAATGTGAAGTTGAGAAGTCAAGATTCACAAGATATAGAGTTGTCAAAGAAGCAGAAAGTTGTCCAAGAATCAAGAAATGGCAAAATGATTCCTAGGGTGTGTTTTGCTAGGCATGACATTTACTAAATGTCAAAAAAGTGGATATAACTGTAAAAGCATGTGCTTTAAGTGGTTCGGCCATGGTTAAGTGCTTTTAGAGAGGGCACTTGGGTCTTTTTGCCAAAAAATAAAAAATGTCAAATAGATAAAGTCATGAAAAGTCGCTCCAACCACCAAAATGTGTACTTTCTTGGTTAGAGTTAAGTGGCAAAGGACTCAAAAGAGTGTACTTTTGCATGGTTAACCATCCTCAAAGAATACTTTTCAAAAATGAATAAATATCAAAAGTGGTTATAACCCCAAAAGAGTGCTTCAAGTGGTTTTGCCATGGTTGTAAGTTTAAAAGTGCATGCTTTGGGCCTATTTGCCAAAAAAGTGCGCCCCTTTAAGTGAAAAAAGGCTTGGCAGGTTAAAAAGTGCACTTTTGGTTACTTAAGTGAAAGTAGGGCTATGGCAGGTCAACTTCAAATTAGAACAAAAAGTGAAAATTTTGTGAGTGTCAAAAATACTAGGCTAAAAAGTGCATTTTCGATCAGTTAAGTGAAACTAGAATGGCTATAGCAAGTCAAAAAAGTGCCCCTTTAAGTGAAAAAAGGGCTTAGTAGGTCAATAAGCTTGCCTTTGTTTATTGGAGTGAAAAGTGGAAGGGCTATGGTAGGTCAACTTCAAATTAGAATAAAAAGTGAAAATTTTCAAGTGACAAAAGATGGTCAAAAAGTGCACTTTTGGTTACTTAAGTGGAAGTAAAGGGATATAGTAGGTTAAACAAATTAGAACAAAAAGTGAAAATTTTCTGGGTGACAAAAGTGGCAAGTAACTAAAAAGCACATGCATTTCAGTTTTTTCCAAAAGTAAAGTGATGAGGTTCAAAGGTGGGTGATTTTTATTTCATTGCCATGTAGAGACTCCCAAAGTGCACATTCATGCTTGATTTGGTGAAAGACAGAAATGAATAAAAAATAAAAAGTTGTTGTTATCATTCTTGCAAGGAGTGTTCAAGTGCAGGGTTTTTGTGAGAGTTTGAAGACAAGAAGTTGCATATCTCAGGTTTACCAAAGATTTGAAGCTGGTTTTTTGCAGTTGACAAACATATTTGAGAAGGATCTATTTTGGGACAGATTTTTAGAAATCTAATGTTTAGTCAGCATTTATCTAAAAAATTATTTATATTGTTTGCTTTAAAGTATCTTTATTTTCATCTATTTTAAGTGAGCTAGCATAAAAGACTTGATTTTTGGGATTATTTCATGTTTATTCCAAATCCCAAAATACCGTTTTGTAAACTTATAAATAAGTGTTCTTTATGCTGAGGATTCGGCTAATAATAGTTGTTGCTACGTTTATGCTGCTGACATTATTGTTGAATCTGCTCTGCATGTTTTGATGATAACCACGCTTTAGGTTTCATCAGTTAAATTGAAAGTGAGAAAAGGTGTTAGAATTTGTATTGCCGTTGTTGTTTGTCTAGGTCGTAGCTTTGTATCGAGCTTAGGTTGTTCAATATCTGAAACTGAAATTTTATGTTAGAGGAATTTACTTCTTAAACTTTTGTATACATTGACTTGCTAGTTTTTGCTTTTAGCTTGTAGGACAAGTGACTATCATGTTTAGATTAGTTGTTAATTTATTCAATTTAGAGTCACAAAGCAGAAAACCTTGTTTGGAGAAAGGAGTTGATTTCAGCCTTGCTCTCATATTCGAGGTGAAAAGGTAGGGCAGGTTTAGTTTAGTTTATTTCACTTTGCATCAAAACCCCTAGAGAATTATTGTGCATAGAGTGAGTACTTGTAGATTTTGTCCATAGTTTAACATCTAGGGTTAGTTTTAGTTACAAGGGAGCCTCCCCATCCAACTTGAAGAGAGGTTTACCTCACATACTGTTTTGCTTTTTGTGTTGTCTTTCCAGAGATAAATTAAAACACTAACATGACTAAACTAGAAGTGAGCCTAAGCTATTGTCTAATTTTGACAAATTTATCTCTGTTAAGAGGTTTAGTCATAATGCCAGCAGTTTGCTCATTTGTAGGACAATAATAAAGACAACATCGTCATCATTGACCAATTAGTTAACGTAATGGTGATGACCTTCAATATGTTTGGTTCTAGCAGGATAGACAAGATTCTTCACCATTTTGAGGATTCCTTGCTCAATGCAAAAGAGAGAAGTTGCTGTAGTTGGACCAAGTTGAAAATCGATTAAGATCTATCACAACAACATCACTTCAAATCCTGTATTAATAGCTGCCATATATTTTGTTTCAATGGAAGATTAGGCAAGTGTATATTATAACTTGTACTACCACAAAATTACTCTCGATCCTAGAGTGAAAAGATACATCCAATGGTAGATTGGCAAGTATCATTTGAACCAACTCTATTTGAGTTGGTATACCTAGATGGTATGAATTTGGCAAAGTGTTGATAAAGAATGCCAAAGGTGAGTGTTTGTTTGACATATCAAACAACACGTATTGCAGCTTGATAATGTTCTTCTTGAGGCATGAACATGAAACTATATGGACAACTTTCTGCAAACATAGGTTTAGCAAAGTGCTAGTAAGAGAAATCAAACTACTCGTTAGTTGATACTACATTGGCTCGTTGATTGGATGTGAATCCATGTTAGTTGAAAGTTTTATCCCAACTTCTATAGGTGGAGATGTTGGATTGCACTCACACATTTTGAACCATTGTAGAATAGCTTTGGCATACTTAGTTTGTTATACAAATAGAACATTCTTAAGTTGTCAAAATTCTACACCTAAACAATAATGTAGGAGCTTGAGATCGATTATTTTAAAAATTATAACAAAAGTAAGATTTCACATTTTGAATTGACTTGGTTTCGTTGTTAGAGTTGGCAAGATCATCAATATAAACAATCAGTGCTACAATGTCATCAAATTTATTTTTATATAGAGATTTGGATAAGATTGGCTCCTTCTAGATCTAGAATCTTAAAGATGTTGATCAATTTTTATATACTAGGCTTCTAGGAGCTTGTTTAAATTTGTACAATTACTTAATGAAATGGAAAACCAAATATTCTTTTATTGGAACCTAGAACCTTTGAGCTGCACCATGAAGACTTTGTTTGGTAGATCTTTGTTTAGAACACTTTGATGTCTATTTGATAGAATTTCCATCCAAATTGAGCAATAATAGAGAATACTAGCTAAAAGGTTACCATCTTAGTAGTAGGGGCAAATGTCTCTTGATAGTCCATCCGTCCTTGTTTTGCATATCCATCTACAACAAGCCTAGTTTTGTACTTGTTCAAAGAACTATTTGATTTGCATTTGACCCCAACTTGTTGGTTTTGGTTTGGGTATGGGTTTGTTGTATGGTGGATTTTTTCGCTAGGTTTGATATAGTTGGGTACAATCATAAACACACACACACACAATATGCAAAAAACAAAATACTTATAATTCATTGATTTAATGTAAAATGTCAATACAAAATTACAATCAATAACCCTTATATTGCTTTCATTAAGAGTACCAAGGTCAACATTTGGTTCTTTTGAACCATAAGTGCATGCATTGCCATTCTCGCTAGGCATTTTGTGTAGATTTTGCCTCAACTAAAGAGAATAAGGCAAGTTGTGCAACAAAAGCATCTATGTCAACACACTTATGGTTACATCCCATTTCCTTGTCACCCCCTTGTAATTAACTTTCTTGTGTGACAAGAGATGCAAGTTGGGATACACATAGATCAAATCCTCTGTTGTTTTTGCAGCCAATTTATATGCACCTAATAGAGTGAATAAAGAAATATGTATTCCAATTTTCATTAATCAAAGAACTAGGACTTTTTAAAATTGTATTCAAAGTCAAGGCTTTTGACTCCCTCAAGAGCTCTCCTTATTAGAGGTTGCCCACCTTTCAATAATAGGGTCGAGAGCACACATTGAACCTTAAAATAGGAAGAGGTCTTGATAAGAAACCCTAGATAAGTATTTGCGACTATAGTTCAAAATGTGAACTAGTGGAGTTTAGTCTAATTTAGTTCAATTGGCAAGTGGCTTAGGTGGAGTGAGGCCTAGAAGACATAGTCTAGTAGTTATTGGCAACCATCGCCTAGATTGATAAGACGCCCATTGTGCCCTATTTCACAATGGGGGGCCAACCCTACTAAACTTTGAGAGCATGAAACCCCAACAACTTAAGGACCTACACTTAAGGTTCACAACTTGCCTCGATGCAAAACAAAGATGGTGCAACCAGAGCATGAAGATGATACATTCAATCTGGTGACATAGACCCATCACCATCATTGACATGCAATTTGATTGATAAATCTTGTAGGTGCAACTATTTCTTTTCCACAACACTTAGCAAACATGTTAGAATCCCTTTGTCAAATTTCCACCTTAAACTAATAATCAGCAAGTTTCTTGAAGGAAAAATGGCAGCTTGGAGGCAAATTAGGTGTTTTTGGCTCTTGTATTTGTCAAATGAACATTTGTTGAGTCACTTTTTGCCAAAATAGGTCATATTGGGTCAATTTAGGTTAGAATAGGTATTAAAAATGCTTTTTTGTTTGTTTTAAATTATGGTTCAATTGTTGAATTTTGTGGTCACACTTGTGGGTTTATGCTAGGTACAACCAAGGTTTGTTTGGCATGAACCCACAATGGACTTGGGGTGCCTAGGTTGGACCTTGGGTGAAGTCACAAGCTATCTCAAGATGTACTTGAACTTGAATTGTAGTTTGCCAATTCATCAATTGCTTTTGCCTAATTTGGTTGCTTAGATTTGACTTTGTACACTCATTTACAACCAATGGGCTTCTTTCCTTGACCCATGCTTTATATTTGCATCAAGGCCTCAAATTCCTTTTTCATGGCATCCTCCCATTTAGGTTTGTTCACAGACCCACAACGACCTTGAGGTGCTTATGGTGGACCTTGGGTGAACCCTGCCATCCCTGTTGCAAATTGTATTTTGCCAATTCATTGATTGTTTTAACTTTTGACCAAATTTGACTTATTAGATTTGACCTTATACACCTATTCACAACTAGTGGGCTTCCTCCGGGTAATTTAGACAACTCCCAAGTCTCATTTTACATCAAGCCCACCAATTCCACTATCCTAGCATCCTCCCATTTATGTTTGCTCTTGGCAACGACGAGATTGAGGTGCTTATGGCGGACCTTGGTGAACCCAAACCATACTTGTTGCAAGCTGTATTTTGCCAAATTTGTCTTCTTAAATTTGACCTTTCATGCCTATTTGCATACTTGGAGTGGGGTAATTTAAACAACACCTAAGTCTTATTTTGAATCATGCCCTCAAATTCCACTTTCTTAGCATCCTCTCATTTAAGTTTGCTCTTGACCTTATCATATGTGCTAGGTTTAAGGCCTCAAATTCCATTATTTTGGCATCCTCCCATTTAGGTTTGCTCTTGGCCTCATTAATGGATCCATAGGGAGCTTGAGGTGCTTGGGTTAAACCCTAGGAAAACAAGCATACTCGATGCGAACTGTATTTTGCCAATTTGTTGATTGTTTTTGTGGAACTCAACTTCATAGATTTGACCTTGTACACCCATTTGCAACCAATGGGCTTCTTCCTTTTGAGTGGAGTGATTTATACAACACCCAAGTCTTGTTTTGAATCAAGGCCTTCAATGCCACTTTCTTGGCATCATTCCATTTAGGTTTGCTCTTGGCCTCATTAGATGCTAGGTTCAAATCCTTGCAAAAAATTAGATGTAAGAGTAAAATCATAGTTGGAAAACTCGGCAAGACTCGCCGTGGACTTAGAGTCCTAAGCCTAGCCGAGTCGACTTGGCAAGGACTCGCGAGCCGAGTCACTAGCCCGGACTCCCGAGTCCGACCGAGAGACTCACGTGAGTCCTGGGCTCAGACTCCCAAGTCTCATGCTTGGACTCTTGCTGTGGCTAGAGGTTGCTTTCTCAACTTTAAAACATGATTTTTTTCATTTTGTTTTTTAGAGAACTAAGAGTTACAAATAGTTACAAAGGATAGTGACCATTAATAGGTAATATATTATTTTAATACCCTCCCTTAATGGTCGATCTATCAACTACACCAAGAAGCCCCCTAAATTTGACGACAAGAGCCTGCCACTCGAGATGAGTTTGCCACCAACCCTCCCAGAAACTGCATAACTTCTACAAATAACCAAAAATCATCACAAAACGTCCAACCTGATGTTGGGTAACAAAGTTGTCCCTCCTTGTAGCTAGAGACATCGAAAAACAACTGCCATGATTTTGAGGAAAAATCGGGAAACACTCCAAACTTTTGTAAATGAGCACGACACCCCAGAACAGATTGCAAGAAACCACGTTTTTTGAGGACAAAATTGCAAAACCCTGAAACTTTTGCAGATGAGCACAACACTCCAAAATAGATTGCAAGAAACCACAATTTTTTAGGACAAAATCGCAAAACCTTGAAACTGAAGTTTACAAAGCATCGACTTTTTTGGAAAAAACGATAAAAACCCTCAAATGAATGCCATGCAACTCTGCAAATTACAGAAGCCCAATAACAATTTTTGAGGATAAAATTGAGAAAACCAAACAGGTAGTTGGCACAAAATTTGAAACACGGATCGGCATACAAAACATCGTTTTTAAGGAAAAATGGTAAAACCTTTCCAGAAATCAGAGAGCCCTTCCAAACTGCGAAAACCCTAACTAGGGCATACAGGAACGGACCCTTAATTTTTTCAGGAAAAAAATTATAAACCCGTCTATGCTTTTTTAGGCAAAAAATAAAAAAACCAAACAAAACCCATCAAAGATTTTTTTTCCAGAAATTATTTTAAAACCTCCAAAATTTTATTTTTTCATAGGGACAAACAAAATTATTAAAAAAACCCATCAATGATTTTTTTTTTTTTAGGAAAATAAATATTAAAAAAACCTAGCACAAATGCTGCCCACAATTTTCAGAAAATCATGTCAAAAAAAGAGCAAAAATCCAGCGCCAAAAACCTTCAGAATCGTGGCTCAAACAGAGACACAAAAATGTGGCTCAAGATCACGCACCCAGAAAAATATGGCGGCCAAAGATGAATTCGCGCCCAAAAATGTCTTAAAATGCGTGCAAACAATGACAAAGATCGCACCAAGACAAGGAGGAATTGCACTGGAAGATGATGCCTTAAAACGTGCTCAAACAATAGAGATTGCGTGGCCCAAAACACACGACGCACATGGAGATTTCAAAGTTGTGCACGAGCTTTAAAGACATAGAAAATCGTGTCGCCAGATGCAGAAGAAAATGCGACCAGTGAGGGCAAAAAATTGTGGCAAAATGCATCCACTAGAGCCGCCCAACACAGGTTGCAATTTTTTTTTTTTTTTTTTGGTATCATTCACAAGCTTCTCAAAAGACACGCGATTTGGAGCAATCACCCAGAAAGAAACACCCAGAGAAGGGTTTCTTATTGCGTGACAGAAAGGAGAAGAGATTTGCATAGAAAACAATCCTCAGATCCGCACACAAAAAACCCTTGAACTTATTTCCTCAGAACCAATGAATATTTCCTTAGAAAAGCCCTCAAAAATTTGCAGAAATCGGCTTCAAAATTTCTTCGATCACTGTGAAAGCTAGAACACAAAACCTACTTGAAAGAAATTTTGAAACCCTCCCAAAATCCTGAGCCGTCCCATGAGGGAGACTTAGACCCGTTTTGATACCATGTGAATTTGGTAAATAATCAGATAACTAAGAGATACAAATAGTTACAAAGGATAGTGACCATTAATAGGTAATATATTATTTTAATACTGTGCTTGAACTCTTCCCGCGGTTAGAGGCTGCTTTCTCAGCTTTAAAACATGATTTTTTTCATTATTCTGCTCTTGTTTGCCCAAAACAGGTCTGCAAGTCGAAATAGGGTTGGAATATTTGAATTATGACAAAATGATAATCAAATTAGGCTCTTATGTACTCTAAATGCATTAATTTCTTTTTTGTTTGTTTGTAAAACTACGGTTATTTTTTTGCCGAGTCCATGCCGACTCGTTTACATGGAACAGATAGATATAGAGATAGAAAAATGAAAGATGATGAAAAAACTTGTTGAAATGCTTGACAAATAGGTGAGTGATTGATCTGATGAAGGTACGATCGTTGATATGAGATCCATTTTCATACTTTACCACTTTCCAATACTTCATTTAACAAAATAAAACCTGGGATTGAGGACTGATCTCTCTCCCTATCGGTCGATAGGAATTGACCTATTATAATTTAGTTGCCCTCGATTTCTTATCAGAAATTGAGTGCGTACTCTATATCCGGGTGGGTGGGAACTATAGGGGTGAGTCCGAGTCCTATTTTGGGCTGCCGAGTCCGAGTTTTCAAACTTTGTGTAAAATTTGTTTGCTCATCACTTTGCACAAATTGTTTGCCAATCGTGTAGATTATCCTTGCATGGATTTTAGCATTGCATCTTCTCATAGATACTTCAACATTGTATGGTACCACTTTGGTCATCTGTGCATGTTTTCTTGAGCTTGCTTTGAAGGTTGAGTATGACCTTGTTTATTGTCCAATTTGTTAGTCTCCCAAACATCATACAAATTGTTGTAATGTCATTTTGGTTTACTGTGTTGGCTTTCCTTTGAGTTCCATGTGCCATCATCAGAACTATGTTCATGGCTTTGGGCCATGACTTGTGCCTTATTCGATTTTCACATAAGGTTCATCAAAAGCAGCTTCCCATACAAAACTATTTGTAGATTTACCATCATCTGAGAAGGAAGACATCTCATCTACACCCATATCTCTACTGGTCACAATCTTATTCGTACAAACATCAAGAAACCTGTATACATTTGACTGCTCACTATAGCTAATGAACATATGCCTTTTACTTTTTGCACCTACTTTACTACTATTTTACTCAGGAACTAGTGTAAAAGCAATACAACTGAAAATGTGCAAGGTACTTACTGATTTCTGCTTGCTGACCATGCTTGCATGAGAGTGATATTCAGCCTTGCCTTACAAGGACTCTAGTTAAGAATGTAACCAACTGTATTTACAGGTTCTACCTAGTACTGAGATGGAATGTTTCGGTTGTGCACCAAGCACCTTGCCATCTTCACAACTGTTCTAGTCCGCTGTTTCACAACTCCATTTTGCTGAGTAGTGTGTGGAGTAGTGTCATGTTTGTGTACACCATTCTCCTTGCAAAATTCCTTGAATTGATTGGATGTAAATTCCCCTCCATTATCAAACCATACTGACTTGATAGGTCTTCCTACTTGCTTTTCAATTAGGGCCTTGAATGCTAAGAAAAGAGAAACATTCAGACTCCCTTTTTCAAGAAGTATACACACATCATCTTAGAAGTTTCATCAACTATTAGCAAGAAATACTTGGCACTAGACATAGTGGTGTCTTCATTAGTCTACACAAATCAACATGAACCAGGTCCAATGCTCCTTTTTAACCCTCAATGCTTTATCGGTATCAAATGGGTCTTAATATTGTTTTCCTATCTGGCATCCTCTACACACATCCTTACATGCATGGATGGAAGTCCCTTATCTGTATTTGACATAGTATAGATAAATAATGATAATTCAAGTGCCAATGCATTTCATGCCAAAGTATACTACTATTTTCCACTACTGCAAGTGCATGAGATTCTACTGCTATTTTCCAATACCATTTGCAATCAACTTACCATTGTGGAGGGTTTTGACCATACATTCAATGCCTTGAAAGTTGAAAAAAAGAGCAATATTCTTACATATTTAATTGATATAAAGAAGATTCTTGTTCATGTCAGAAGCATATTGAACATTCTTGAATGGATAGACAACATTGTTCAACATGACATGAACTTCACCACATCTTCCAACAAAATGAGTTCGTCCATCCCCTCAAGAGACAAATTCACTTATACTTTTACTCTCTATAAAACAAACATATCAATCTTTACATCCTGAAGACTGTCTGAACACATGTGAATCGAAGTATCAAGTTGCAGACTCCATGGATTGTTTATGTGATGTGACGAATGTGAACCCATTTGCATTTTGAACTTCTGGAATCAATGTATCCCATTTGCATTTTGAACTTCTGGAATCAATGTATCTATGGCAGACAATGCCTATTGTCATAGTCCTTTGGATTGTGATCTGGTTTTCCTCGTAATAATTGTTGCATTAGTCAAGTCGTGTCTTATGACACTATAGGCTTTAATTCTTTCCAGCCAGCTTCTGAGAGTCAAGCAAGAGAAATGTCTGGATTCCTGCCCTTTCAAGACACGACATTAGAGTCTGGGTCTGCAGAAATGCTTTTTTTTGGAGACTGGTTAATACTCAAGCAAAACAAATTTATGAGGAATTTTCTATGATGTCTCAAAGTTTTATACAAATCTGTTTTCTGGAAAAAGTTATGAAGATACTTTGTTTATCCAAAATAAAAAATATTTTATCTGATTTAAAAATTAAAGTTTTACAAGCTAAAAAAATATATTTCTTAACCTAAATTAATGTTTGAAATATAAACTCTAATAAAGTTTGAATATGTTAAACCTGGTATTGCCACTGGTAGCAGCAAGACCAGCAAAGGTGGCACAGTTCAGGGTGTGGGTGCAGAGACATGCAGGGTTGAAGTCCTCCATCCTGGTTCAGTTGATACACTGCATGAACTAAGTGCCGACTGGAACCCAAATAGCAAGGAAAAATTACAGATTTGTATTTGGTGGCACAAGAAGCAGTGTTGCACCTTCTGTTTCTGCCAGTCTCGACATCACACTTTTCCATATGGGAACTTTGCTCTTTGCTGTCCATCCACAAACAAACTTACTCAGCCTCCATGCTCATGTTACTGCTCACTTTCACATGTTACTTTGTGTCTCCTATGAACCATGCAAGCAATGTTCAGCTCCCTTGTTAGATTGCAACCAATGTTTAATTCTGATCTGGTGGAAGGGATTGTGAATTAAATAAGGTTCAATTTGTTGTGAGGCCTATCCAGAGATATATTAAACAGAAATCCCTCAAGAAGAACCCATTCGAGAACTTGGGTGTGCTTTTAAAGCTTAATTCATATGCAAAAGCTGCAAGGCAGATGAAGTTTTTGGCTGCCAGAGTGTGTTAAGCCTGGGCAGAGAAAAGCTGGATGATAAGCAAAAGAACCCAATGGCTGACAAGGATGTAATCAAGGCAGCAGGAAAGTCATTTTATCAGACAATGATATCAGATAGAGATTACACATAATTTGAGAACATCTTTCTGTTTCCTGTCCTTTGTGCTGCTCGACAGAAACAAGCTCTCTGCCTCTGCAAAATTCCACTTACCCTGGGGAAACAGAAAACTGTCTCTGATATCATATTAGAGCAATAGATTTGAGCAGAATCAAAGCCACAAACAAGCAGTAGAGGTTCATTGTACTTGTGCCTATTAAATAGGCGTACAAAAGGAATCCAAGCTGGCTATCCATTAAGCAACCTGAGCTGCTGCTGTTAATGATCTCAACAAGCAAACAAAATGAAATCTCAACAAAGTTCTAACAATATTACCAATTGAGTTCAAACCAATGACCTGAAACTAATGCTAAATAGTACATCTTAGTATCTTACAGTGAATCAAAACACTGAGCTGCTGTTTCTAAGGACATATATGCTGTTATTATTTATGGTTTACTAGTTGCAGGCATTCTAGTATACTCTTATTTCATGCATAAAAACCCCTTTTTAGAGCCATCAAAATTTCTTGGGTGCTCTTTTGATTATATTCCTGGTTGCACTTTTCCTCTTGGTTACCTTCATGGGGATTCTCTGGATTATCTCTTGGTCATTTATTGAAGATCTCTGCATGCTCTTGCCTGATATTTTTCTCGTTGGTTTGTCTTTTTCATTCAAGCTCTTGGATTTCTCTTGGGTCTTTAGATACTGGTTATTTACAGATCTTTTGGATTTGGGTTGTCAGTAGAATTTCCATTCAATCTGTCTTGCAGTTGGAAGTTTTTCAATTTCGGACTTCGTTTTATTTGAACTCTCACTCATGGTGTTAATGATCAGATTTTAATTATCAGCTCACATGCAGAAATTTTGGGTCACAAAATTTCTTGGATATTGCAAAAACTTGGAAGGACAGTAATTTTGTATTACTATTTTAATGTCAATTTTGATGCCACGTCCTAATTATTCTGAATCTAGACAATTGTTGGCACTACCATTGGTCAAGTTAATCTCAGTACACTAGAGGAGTATTGCAACTATGTTGTGTTTACATGCTTTTGCTGCTCATATGAACTTAGCAAAGACCAATAATATTCTGAGTCATACTTCTTGAAAGCTTGCATATCTCATGGCCTATACTTGTGATATTAGGGTATATGATAATAGTTTCATAGTTGACTCTAGAGGTTGTAATTAAATCTCAGGAGTGCGAGTGGGTGGAGAACTTGAACTATGACTGTGGCTGAAAAGCTTCTATAGAAAATCACATAATATGTACTATGCACATTAGGATCTCACTTAACTAGGCACATACTGATAGTATGTGCTCAAGTTATAGTTCATCAAAGCAAGTACTTGTATCGACTTGTGGTTGGTCTCAGGATGCCTGGGCATGATCACAGTAGCATGTCAAACTGGTTAGATTTGTTTTGGAATTGAGCCTAGAATGCGTTTGCAATCTGGATTGTAATTGTATTTCATATTTAGATATATGACAGTAATCTGTCACATTAACACTTCCTTTGGATTGAACACACATAACTTGTGCTGGGGCAAGGCTACCTTTTTTACATTGGACTCTTATTGATGTGCTGTCCTATGTTATTGCACACCACTATCACAAGGCCCTTGCTTATTATGAGGCTCACATAGCACTGCCACAAGTCACTTGAGATGAGGCTCACATAACACAGCCACACGACACTTGTTTGTGTGCATCCAACATAGAATAGCATCCTGTCAATGGAAATTTCATCACATCTTCTGGAACTTACCATGTTCTGAAAGTTTGGAGTGCTAGAGAGCTGAGAGTGTCACTAAAGCTTCCGATTTAAAAACTTATGGAATAATCAAAGAATGAATCCTATGCAAAGAGACAATTTTGAAAAAATGACATACTCATCTTTGTTCATAACATTTCAAATTTTGGTTTAAATTGAGGCTGTAAAACCCTCTTGTATACTTCCATTGATGATTACCAAGCAAAATAATAAAAATATAGAAGTGGGACAATTATTCACTTCTTCTTATCATTTATAATAAGAATTCCCCTAGCAATGATCAGATATGAAAGAAATTAGAAGGGAAAAAGATAGACTACTTCTGGGGTTCATTTTGAGAAAGTGTTTTGAGTTGTAGACACATTAAAATTTGAGTAATTACTAATTTATTCTTCTACCTTGTCTTTTTTTACCTGATACAAAACAATTTTTTTGTGGATGGGGTTTAAGAGAATTGTTTTATGTTTTTAGAATGTGTTTGTGTGCTAATATGAACCAATGTACACAATTGGCATTGATCTAGAAAAAGCGTGCATATCGATCAGTCTGGATCGTGCCAATAATTGCCTATGTTCTATGACATTTTTATGACCTTTGCTACTTGTTTGCTCTTGGATTCTTCAACATTTTTGGCTCTGTTGCATGAAACTTCTAAGTGGGGGCCATTTCCCATTTCTGAAATGTACCAGAAACCTTGCTCTCTAGCTTCTTCAACATGTTTGGGTTGGAGGTTATTTCCCATTTGTGAAATTTACTAGAAACCTAAGTCCTCAGAAAATTTATTGTAAATTTTCCAAAACGGTTCCTCTACGGTTTCCTAATTTGGAATGATTTCTTGGCTGTTTCCAGGTAATTCTTAATGATATTTTCTCTAGAAAATGAGAGGAACATGAAAAAGCTATTTAATTTTGCAGAAAGATGTTTTAAAAAAGCCTATATAAATTTATGCTTTAGAGAAGGAAAATGCATGCTTGAACTCGTGTTCAGTCTGACATTTTTTTGATTAGCCACTTCCTTTGCTAATTTCATGTTTCTTGAGGGTTTGAGGACTCAGTTCATCCATGAGGTGTCTATGTTAGAAACCATACCTGTTTCCAGGTTTTGCTATTTCGGTGTATCTTTATGGTTCTATATTCACATTTCCAAAGTTGTTTCAGAGTTTCTGTGTCTGAAACTGTACCTGTATCCAGGTTTCACCCATCTTAGATGCTTCGGCTGTTGCATTACATTGGAGAAGGGAATTTACAGTAGTCCTTACTCCTTAATACAACCCATGTTGGAGATGACATACTGTATTAAAGTGGAGAACATACAGTTCTACAAGGTAACTAATGATTTGGTCTTTTTCTCCGTAAAAGTGATCATATAATGTATGGGATGCATGATTTAGAATCTATGTTCCATGGCGTTTGTTGCATTACATTGGAGAAGGGAATTTACAGTAGTCCTTACTCCTTAATACAACCCATGTTGGAGATGACATACTATACTAAAGTGGAGAACATACAGTTCTACAAGGTAACTAATGATTTAGTCTTTTTCTCCATAAAAGTGATCATATAATGTATGGGATGCATGATTTAGAATCTATGTTCCACGGCGTTTCGTGGATGGGGACGGGGGGACGGCAGGGGACGCGTTTCGGGGACGGCAGACCAAGGGCAGATTTTTGGGGACGGCGAGGGGACGGCGATATAGGAATTTTTCAAAATATATATATGTATGAATTTTTAAAAATATATTATATATAGAGAGGAGAAAGAGAGCAATTTGAAATATCAAATATGTGCAACAATATCAATATGACAATATGTGCATAGATAAAGAGTATAACAGCAGTATAACAGCGATATTTTCTCTTGGTCGTTTCTGCGTGTCTACCCTACCCATCTGTGCATTGCAAAGTAAAAAAAAATTGTATAAAACTTAAAAGTTAAAAGTCTTCATTTCAATTTTAGGTTGAACGACTAAAGTAAGTATAATAATATTTTATTATTTACTCAATGCCATTCAAATGGGGATAAAACATTTTTATCAAATATATAAAAAATTTAATATTTAATATTTCATTATTTAATATTTAATATTTAATATTTGATGAAACATTTAATATTTATCAATTATCAAGCAATATTTATTTAATTTGGCAATAAAATTAAATAGTTTGTTTAAAAATTAAATGTTTTATCAAATACAATGAAATACTTAATATTTATCAAGCAATTTTTATTTAATTTGCCAAAAATCAAAACATTTTTTACTTTGACAAAAAGGGGACGCCTGGGTGTCCCCAATACAGTTGGGGGACTCCTAGTCGTACCCTAGCCGTTAGCATTCCCTTTTATTTTCTAGCTGTCCCCTTTTTTGGGGATGCGTTTCCTGCCGTTTCCCATTTTTTGAAAATCAGGGGGGACACCTGGGGACGTCCCCTGCCTTCCCCCTGTGCCCGAAACGCCACAGGGGACAGGCCTGTAGGGTTTGAAGGGGGGGACGTGTCCCCGTGTAACATAGTTTAGAATCCTTTATATTGGAATGTAGAAATTTTATACTAAATATAATATCATGAAGTGTGTAATTGATTAGGTGTATGTGCAAACAAAGAGTTTGTATATATTGGTAGTTAGTCTCTGCAAAGTAAATTGTGTGTAGAGAGGGGCCTGTATATGTGTCATTTTCATAGTTCCATAGAGTTTCTTGATGGGGGGATGTGGGGATGGTTTTTGGGGTCTGGGGGACCAAGGGCCTAAGTTTGGGGACAGCCGGGGGGGCAGCAGGGTTGGCGGCAAGGCACTGAAATACATTTAGTACTTGAAAAATAGTTATAAAAAGATGTATAAGTATACGGATTATACATCTTGGAGACAAATAGGAGTCCCCTAGACGTCTTGTGGACACCTCGACATTCTTGAAGTCCTAGCGTCATCTTGGAGACGATGATGCTGGTGGTGGGATGGTGGGGGGATGTCCCCTCCAAGTCCCCAAGTCTTTGAGATGGGGATGTCTAGGAAACACGGGGTTTAGGGGGTAGGGGACGCATCCCCATGGAACATTGGACTCATTTTGTACAAGGTGTTGGATGTAAGTGCCTCTTTGTATAGGGTGTGTATTGGGAGGAATGGACTATATATATTATATTTAAGTGTGTGCCATGTCACAAGGTTTGCTGAATTTAATCCATAATGTTCAAAATTTGGTGAACTTGAAAAAAGCCTAAAAAAATTGCTGGAATTAGCCCTAAATTTCTATGGGAAAAGGGCTAGGGTTTCATTATTAAAATATATTTTCAAAAAAGTTTTCATTAAAGTTTGTGGGATTTTTCCATAAAGTCACTCTAAGGGCATGTAAAAAACACACCATGAGCTTTTGAATTTTTGTTCTGACTTCTGTGTCTGTCCCTTGGCTCTACGAAGAGGAAGTTTGGTTTATTGGCTGCTTTCTGTAGACATGCTAATGGTGATGATGGCCCTCTCATTGCCGCAGTGCCAGTTTAGGACTATTTTGTTGTGTGGTGATATTTCAGCAATAGAGTGGAAACTAGGAATTGAAGTTGAAGGCTGAAGCAACAAACCGTTTGGTTAACACTTTGAGGGAGAATACATGTCGAGTATTTTGCTGGCTCACTATTAGAGTGCTCTGTAAATAATAAGGTGGTTTGGATTTTGGAGCAACTGACATGACCAGTTGAACTTTGTGGCATATTCATCTGCAATAGGTGGCTTTGGAAGGCGAAATAGGCTGCACACACTCTTATTTCGTTTGTTTTTATAATTTATTCTATGTTGTCTTTGTTCTTTTTTAGGTTTCGTTTTTTCATTTTAGTTTAGTTTTTATTTTATTTTTTGTTTTTATAAAATTTAATAGTCATTTAAAAATGTTTCAATCGATTGTTTTAATATTAGCATTTAATATTTTTAAATATTTAATTTAGATTTTTAATTACTAATTTGACATATGTAAATTAAAATTTTAAATTTATTATATTTTATTTAAATTTAATATAGTCTTATTTTATTTTATTATTTTGTTTAAAAAACCTGCAAATTAATGTAAGTCGAATTTAATCATTAATTTTTTTCTTTGCAAATTTTATCTTTGCCAAACTTAAATCTTTGCTGAACACAAACATGAACCTTTTGGCATAAATTGATTGTGTGCGTCTGGCAGGCAAAATCTGTATGCTCACAGTTCATTCATAACATTATCACTTTACAGTGGGGGCTAAACATCAATATGCCTCAAGGTTTTATAATTTGGTATGTGACCAGAGAAGGATTCAGTTGCTGTCAAATTATCTGAAAACATTAAATGAGGTCTTTGAAAGTGTGAGTCAGCTTGTGACCAGCTTAAAGAACAACTAAAGGAAAACTGGGTTAAATAAATTCTCACATTTTGTGCTTAAGTAAGAATTTGAAAACGATGTTTGACTGTTGTCTTAAAGAAATTAATAAAACTGGACCACCATTCAACTTCACACCAGCAGCTGTGAAATCTACAGTTGCAACTTAGTATATAACTAATTTGGGCAAGCTTCATAAATGTCTCAATCTTTTTATCAGTCAGAAATTGAATGGAATCTTTAAGTGATTGAGCTCTATTATTGGTTTTTGATTGGTGTCGGACAGTTCATCACCTCTTTGAAATATATGCATTTGTGTTTCAAGTAGTTTTGACTATGATGGTGAATTGTATGATGTTAATCTATAAACTAGGGTGACAATGCCACAGTCATATGGATGCATATATATGTTCAACTTACGGAAAGCACAAGAATACTACCTAAAATTGTGGAAAATAAGCAATCATGCACACACACACAATTGCACCACAATATACTCTGAAGAAACTCTTAATAGAAATAAAAGTTTAGGAAGAGTAAGGTGAGATTGTCATGCCACTAATCCACACCTATACAGCAGTTACACATTGCTCATAGGTCTTACAATAGCCAAACGTACAATGCCCTGAAGTAACACAACATGCAACAACTTTGTCCGGATATCAGCAGCTACTGCAGTCATGGACACGTCTGATAATGACTCCATTTACACTTGAATGGAGGTGCTAGGTGCATTGATTCCACATGGTCCACTATGTCAAGCTTGAAAGGAAATAGAATGACTGTCCTACCTGCCTCTGCTGTGCAATAGTCAATGAAGATGAAAATGGCGTCCCAAACAACCATTAATCACAAGGTCTTCTGAATGCAATCACTTTCTTGCTCTCCTCAATAAACAATAGTCTCAAAAGTGGCTTCCAACTGCCAAAGACGAGAACTCCAGCTTCTGGTTGCTGTCCTCTAATGGGAGCAGATGGGACTGCCCTTTTCTTCTTTCTTTCCTTTCTTGGTTTTCATTACAAAATGACCTCCTTTCGGCCTTCTATTTATGACATAAAAAGTCATTCTAAAATCATTAGAACAATTGCTAACTGTTCTGGTGCTCTACTGGTCAACTATGGCACAAGAAAGGTGATTATAACAACCCAAGCATATGACAAATGGATCCAATCATTATCTAAAGGTTTAGCACAACCCATGGAAGTATTCTCACACCTAAATCAAACCTAAAATATTGCCAAAAATGTGCTCCGATTGTAAAAAACGTGGCTTGTAGCAAGCCTGTCACTTACAAACATACCTGACTTTCGGCAGCCATAACCTTTGCATATGGACTCAAAACGCAGTTCCCCTTTTTTTGTTTTTTGAAATCACACTATTTTTTAAGGGCTATGCAAATATCATTTTCCAACTTGGAAGACTTGTGGCACTGTTACATGTAACTTGCAGCCACTCAGAAACATACAATAGTTGCTACAGGTAACCTTGCAGCCATAGAGAACCTGTAGAAACCACTGAACACTTGAAAATAGCTCAATGAACACCTGTAGCAGGTGCTACAGGTCATAGGCGGCCAAATATTACACCTGTAGCAGCCTGCACGATTCGTGTAGCAATCTGCACAATACCTGTAGCAGCCTATACAATGCCCATATGTCATGTCCCCAATTTTGGTCCTATTTCAGCTGGCGGGAAAAAGAGCATTTTTAATTTGATATTTGAATTTGTCCGTTGTGAGGCCGACCCCTTGGTTGGCAAAGTATTTAAGCAAGGTCTTTTGGGTTGTTTTGGTATCTGATATCACGAATTGAATTGGAGCGTAGCTTCCAGACTCTCAGGGACGTAGTCTCCTGTGAGTTGACTAGAGTGGGACGAAAACCTCACTCTGCAATTCGTGATTCCTTTCTTCACGTATTCCTCAGCTTGACATCAGTTGCCGCATCTCAGGTTGGAGCAGGGGATTTAATCACCGCATATACACTCACCCCTGGCGTGGGAATAGGGACTTGCATTATTAGCGAATCCAGACATTATCCAACGGAGCCTTGAATTCCCGACAGGTCATTGGGAGATGTCATTGTAAGGCATGGCATCAGAACCTTTCTCTGCACAAATGCACTCCAGGTTGCTGATTGAGTTGAGCGACAAGAGATTTAGTGAACTGGGTGGAGATCACGATTATTGTTTGTGGCCGAGCCTTCGGCTCTGGACGCATCTTGACAGTGCTCGATTTCTCACTTGTACTGGGACCTCCGTTGAGCAAGCATAGGAGAGGTTGGCGCATATAGACAAGGACACGAATGGTGGTCAAGAGCTTGAGTATTCCCGTGTCGTGAAGATAACCGTGTAAGAACCAGTTGTGCTAGTATCGGGAGCATTCGTGGATGGGGAAGTCTGAGACCGGTTTCACGGGTCTATCACTGCCGACAAGAGGGACGGGAAGCAATACATTATATATGATCTTCAGCTCAGAGTTTCAAGCAGACTGCCAGCGTAATATTCTGGACTCACGACATCATTCCTGATCTACACCATTCTACGGGAAGTCTATTACCTCTTCGGGTCATGTGAGCTACCTTAGGCGGACAACAGAAAGCTGGCATCGTGGCGGACTAGTGTGGAATTCAGGAGTCAGGCCTGTAGCGGCCTGGAAACATAATCTAGTCCGATCTGGGCAAGTCCTCAGTCGTGAAATTCTCAGTACACTGCATGTACTCACTCTGTATCTACAGACCATCATTTCAGAATAATAAATATTTGATTATCAGTATCCTGAGGGCATACTTTTATGATTGCGTACTTAAGTACAGTGTTCTGTCAATTTCCATTTCCTGTCAACTTGCGTGTGAATCAAGCTAAGGCATCAATCCAGGTCTAAGAATAATTCCGCCTTGTCTTATCGGGTTTGGTGTTTGCTTGAACTGAGATTGATACTTCATTTGTTGTTCGGGTTGGATGATGTGAATGTATTTCAGTCATTGCTGTGTGTTACAGATCTGCTTCAGTAGTTTCCTGTTATTCTTTGCCACTGCATTTTAATCCATCTTTGCAGCATCTGTGTTGGTTCATCACACCATAGCTGCTTGAGCAACACTTTTAGAATTGTTACAAATGTTCCACAAATGATCCTGCAACACATAGCTGACTTTGGAACCTTTCCAATTCAAAACACTCAAGCCATTTTTGGTTCAGATAATTTAATTCTTTTCTAATTTTTATGTGGTATGTACTTCAGGTTTTTGATCATTGTGATAGAAAATCCAATAAAACATGTGAAACCTAGATTATTTTCTTGTCAACTGTTATAGTCAACAAATTGTGGGGTATTATCATCTGTCTGCTACCTTCTATTTTGGTGCACTATTGAGCAGTTTTCAATAATTATTTAATATTGTTGTAATGGTCTTCAAATTGATTTTTTTGTTAGGTATATTGTTTGTGGCTGTTTGTCACATCCCTTAGACTTCCTAAGTTTAACTGTCTGCTGAATATTTGAAGCAAGTGAAACACACAACCATAAAACCTAACCATCCTTACAAAAAGCATTGTATAAATGTTGTTTCAAGTATGCTTAAATGAATTTCCTCTGAGTTTGTTTTACACGAACAAAATCTGAGATATTTATCCTCAAAACTGAATTATTGCTTTCATATGTATGTTTTTCAATGTGCTTTTTTGACAAATTATGACCTAGTATGATTTGTTTGTTGCTTTGAGATCTACTTATGCAGTGATGTGCTTTTTATCTTTTTTTCCAGGCATACAGAGCTCAAAGTTCTGGTTCCAGAGAATGGAATTATTGGATTGTATGCAAATGGGATGAATATTGATAATATCGTTGTGAATGGACTGCCTGTGCATTTTACCCTTTGTCCTCAGCCTGAGTGTAGCAAAGAAGAAAGAAAGTGGCCGTCAATTACCTGTATTGATGCTGCTGAAGCTGCCGGTTCAGTATATTTCT
This sequence comes from Sequoia sempervirens, assembly GCA_007258455.2. NCBI lineage: Eukaryota > Viridiplantae > Streptophyta > Pinopsida > Cupressales > Cupressaceae > Sequoia > Sequoia sempervirens. The sequence continues at coordinate 62,450 of VDFB02020659.1, read as the reverse complement.
CATCTTTAGAGAGAGAGATGGCTCCAGATTTGCTTATAAATTGCTTTGTTTCATTATCTTCGGAAAGTGGTATACATAATCTTGTTGATACCGAGGAAGTTGGGAAAATAGAGAGCAATCACAATGATGCTAATGGCATATCCCAACAAGAGGTGAAAATCCAACATCAATGGACTACTTGTGTTTTTATCTGATAGATGCTGTCAAAGTAAATATTTTCCTTGAGGTTCACTAGTTTGGTGGTTTCTCATGTAGGTTAATATTGAATGCAGAATGTCAAATTGGTTCGCATTGAATATTGGCTGGAGAAACCCGAAGTAGGTGTTCATTTTAGGGGTAGCACCCTCCATACAAATAATCAGATAAGGCGTGCACGCTGTTGGTTTCCGTGTGTTGACTGTAGTCTGCAACAGTGCTGGTAATAAATTTAATCATATGCGAAGTACTTATGACAAATTGGTTTTGGGATTGGTTCTGTTTATAAGGTTTCTTCGGAGCAAACTGACATGTTTTGTTAAGTGATTTCACTGACTTACACTGAGATTATATATTTATTTGTTACTTTCCTGGGTTTTCAGCTATGACCTGGAGTTTACCGTCGATTCTAAGTATGTTGCAATTAGCAATGGCACTCTTCTATATCAGGTAGGATGCATACTTTTTTGAATGAGGATAGTTATCTACAATAGTTTTTCTTATGTTGTTTGTGAATAACGTGTTCAGAATCACACCCCAGAACTTCCTTTTTTCAAGGACATTGATATGAATGGCCAAGCGATATTCACTTATTTGTTTCTCATTTACATATGCATTTTTCAGTTTAAGTATGTTCAAATGAGGAGTGGTTGATTTTGTATGTAATTTATTGATTTAATATTTGATTTCAACAGATGATCAACAATGATCAACGAGAATGGAGAAAGATACAAAGCTGAGATAAGACAAGAGGGATTGCATTTGTATCTCTTATATAAATATTAGTAACTAATAGTGCAGAAGTAAAAGGAAAAACACGTATTAAGTTTTGCAGGCATCAAGAGTTAATGTCAAGCATAATGAACCAGATAAGCATAGCAAGCAAACAACAAAACTCAAGGGACAGGGATATCCTTAAAAGATTTGTAGATTTTTGCCGTCAAATCAGACATGCTACTATTGTCCAAGACTAAGACAAATTTGGCAATGAGGTGCTAAGTCCACATAATACTCTTCTTAGTGACCTGGTATTTTCAGCTGCAAGATCTAAGATTGAAAACATGCTGTAATGAGATTTGATGTGCTCACCACCGCTTGTCTTTTACTGATTAGCTTCTGCGAATTTCAAGCACAACCAAGATATCCTCGATTTTCACTTGGATATGTAATTTGGCGTTTACATGGTACTTGTAGTAGTAGAAACTGTGTTAAATCTCATTATAGTGGGTGCATTTAACGATGACATGTTTATGTTGTGTTAATTTATAAAGTGTGCATGCTTAATGCACCTTCAATTATGATAGTTTGTCTCTATGCATGACAAATATGAGCAAGAGTGATGTTGGGCCCAGATTAAACACAAATAGAATGGATGAGATGTGAACCATTTATGAATGATATCACATTTCAAATGCAGATAAATGTGGAAGCAGTGAGTATATTACTATACAAATAAGTAAAATATTATATTAATGTAAATGATTTGACATGTGCTGAAACTCATCTTGAAATTATCAATTGTGGAACAGTCTTATTGGCTTGAATATGCTAGTGTATTAAAGACTATTGATACATATGCAACTTGACTGTTTAAGCGTGGTCTTTTAATAAGAGAATATAAGCTCATGGAAGTACCAAATAGTTCTACTTCGAGATAGAGGTGCATTATATTAGTTGGCCCTTTTTAATTAATGTCAAGTGAGACTGTAACTTTCTTAGACACCTTACTATGCTGAGAGTAGCACTCTACCATGGCAGCTGGGGGTGAGGGTGTGACTGGTGGAGTGTAATGGTAGTGAGCGTTTCAAAAGACCAGAAAAGAATTTCCAATTTGAAACCAAGTATTAATAAAAATAGTTCATATAAATAAAAATATGTATACCAATTGTAAAAACTCTTCCAATAACATTTTCCAGATCTGGAGGGGGCTAGCAGAGTATTGGACTTTGTTAAAGGATGAATATGGTTTTTGATGGTTTGTGTTTGCATGCAGCAGATTGTAGATGCCTGCAGATGGGAGAAAGCCATCAGTAGATGGACATTGGTCAAGTGTTTTGCAGACAATCTGCCCCATGGAATAACTGTGTCAATGGTAGATGGATGTTTTCTGGAGTGTGGTTGCCAAAGGAAGGGCCTATTAAACATGCTTAACTCTACCACTGCTGGGAACACCATTCTTACTGGTGCTTGGTGCTGCAGAACTTATGCTATTTAGATCTTTCACTCTGCCTATTTATATCAGTTGGCCCTTTTTAATTAATGTCAAGTGAGACTGTAACATTCTTAGACACCTTACTATGCTGAGAGTTGCACTCTACAGTGGCAGCTGGGGGTGGGGGTGTGAGTGGTGGAGTGTAATGGTAGTGGGTGTTTCAAAAAACCAGAAAATAATTTCCAATTTAAAACCAAGAATTAATAAAACATAATTCATATAAATAAAACTATGCAAACCAATTTTAAAAACTCTTCCAATAACGTTTTGCAGATCTGAAGTGGGCTAGCAGAGTATTGGACTTTGTCAAAGGATGAATATGGTTTTTGATGGTTTGTGTTTGTAGGCAGCAGATTGTAGACGCCTGCAGATGGGAGAAAGCCATCAGTAGATGGACAGTGGTCAAGTGTTTTGCAGACAATCTGCCAAATGGAATAACTGTGTCAATAGTAGATGGATGTTTTCTGGAGTGTGTTTGCCAAAAGAAGGGCCTATTAAACATGCTTAACTCTACCACTGCTGGGAACACCATTCTTACTGGTGCTTGGTGCTACTGCTGCAGAAATTATGCTATCTAGATCTTTCACTCTGCCCAATCCTGTGTATTAGAACGGCAAATGTGTTTTAGACATGTTCTTCCACTAAAATGCTTGAAGTAATCAGCCGTTGATTCAATTTTAGATATTTATTTTGTCTTTTGATCTGTAGGTATTCAGACAAGCCTGCCACACTTGTACAGGCACTGTCTCTAACTTTTCTTGATGTCTAGTATGCAAGTTTTGAATCGGGTGATGACTCATATATTGGGCACCTGTTTTGCCATCACCATATTGGCATATTCTCTTCTTCTCAAGAAAGTGCCCACTGCTACTGGTATAATTTTGTTCTTCCAGTATATAAAATGTATTCTAATTAAATGCAAACCTGTGTCTTCAAGGAAAATGGAGGGTATATTTAAAATTATTTTTTAACTCATACATACCATGTTGTATTTCTGTGCAAATTCTGTGAAAATAAATAACAAAGCCTGTTGTGGTTTGCTGTTAATAAAACCTAAAAATGGCAGTGGCTGATGGTAGCAATGAGTTACAGGAAGTGCTTCCTTGGATGAATTGCCAGGCAGATTAATATGCGTATCTCTAGTATAGCTACAGTCTTTGAACTCTGTCCATCAGAATGGAGTGAATGTTGGCAGAGCAGAGTGAATGCCTTAGTGTATGGAGAACAGTCCCAACTTTTAAGCATTCACTGAGGCATTCAACATATCACCACCCTATGTTACCGGATTCGCTAGTATAGGCCGGGTTGGTCCGGGTCCGGTTCGATGCAATTAGGGTCCGGATTTTGGACTGTGGGTTCGGCCAGGGTCCGGACCCATGACTGTGGGTCCGGACAGGGTTCGAAAATTTCGAACCCGGTTCGAACCCGGGTTCAATTCCGCGCCTGGGCGCGTTTTTCCAAATTTTTTTTCATTTTTTAATGATTTTCTTGACTCGTTTTTGACTTTTAGGGACTTTTTTATTAATTCTAACCCTAATACTTGCCTCAAAAACATGAAATAGGTAAAGTGAAACTCATTTACCAATTTGTGAATGAGAAAAAAGAATTTTTTGCCTCCATTGCTGAACTTTCTCTTTTGCTTGCACAAGCTGGAATAGACTTGAAGGCTGATCGTAGATTGTTCAAAGTTGATTGTTGTGCTATTCCTAAGCACTTGCAAGTGTCTATTCGTTGCTAAGAAGATCGTAGAGCAAGATTTCTTCAAAAGAGGTAGGTTCTTTGAAGTTTTTGATTATTTTTTTTACATTAATTTTCACAAGTGAACTTCAATTCTTTTGTTTTACTTTTCATTCCTCTAAATGTCTATAACACATGTTCAATTTTTTCATTTTTTTGAAATTAATTAAGTCTTTTACTTTCAAATTCAATGAATCAATACCAAAATTTCAATATGTTGTGCCTTAGGTATTCACTATTCCGTATTACAATGGCAACCGGTACCTCCTCAGGCTCAATCCAATCTCGTTTCAAAATAAACCCAGCCTCTCCCCTTTGGAAATATGTAGAAATGGTTCGGCAACTTCCAGGTGGTGGAGGATATATTTGGATTTGTAGTCATTGCAATGTTCAATATTCGAGCTCATACAGTCGAGTAAAAGGGCATTTGTGCGGGATCCCTGAAACAGGCATCAAAAATTGTCCAGGTGAAAACAACGAAGGCATTCCAGACGATATAGTGTTGAAATATATTGCTGAGCAAGAAAAGGCAGACCAAAAAACAACCAGTGGTAAAACAAGCCATCCTTTGAAGAAAGGATCTCGATCCATGAAACCCCCTACACCATCTTATTTTCCACCTACAGAAAGCCATCCATTTATGGACATCCCTCAAGAGCAAACCATGCCCTCTTCAAATAAAAGATCTAAGGGACCGTTGGAAGCTTCATTTCAAAATGAGGCAAGAGAGATTGCTGATCAAGACATAGCAAGATGTGTCTATGCCAATGGATTGGCATTCAATGTTGTTCGTTCACCATATTGGCAAAAAATGGTGAAATCTATTAATGAGGCTCCAAAGGGGTATAAGGGCCCAGGTTTTGAGAAGGTGCGTTGCACCTTATTGGAGAAAGAGGTGAAACATGTAGCAGACTCTTTGAAGCCCATAAGGGATTCGTGGATCGAAACAGGGGTGACCATAGTTTCTGATGGATGGAAAGATGCAAGAAATCGCCCATTGATCAATGTTATTGCTGTGTCCCCTAAAGGGGCAATGTTTTTGAGAGCAGTGGATTGTGAAGGACAGGTGAAAGATGGTCCATTTATTGCTGACATCCTTTGCCAAGCTATTGAAGAAGTGGGCCATCAAAATGTTGTGCAAGTTGTAACCGACAATGCCAAAAATTGTAGGGCTGCTGGGTTATTGGTTGAGGAGAAGTATCCACACATTTTTTGGACACCTTGTGCTGTCCACTCCCTCAATCTAATGCTACAAAAAATTGGATCCAAAATTGAATGGATCAAACAGGTGTATGCGGAGGGCGAAGACATCCAAATGTTTGTCACCAACCACCATATGACGCAAGGAATGTTTAGACAATTCTCTAAATTGGAGTTGTTGAAGGTAAGTTAATTCTCAATATTTTTAAATTTTTGAATTTTCTTTTAATTTTAATTTTTAAACTTTGATTTTTATATTTAAATTATATTTTAATTTTAATTTTGATTTTCAAACAGGTTGCCGAGACCCGTTTTGCCTCCAACACAATTGTGTTGAGACGACTTATAAAGGTTCGTGAGGCACTATGTGCCATGGTAATCAGCCCTAATTGGGTTGTATGGAGGCAATCTAGCAATGAAAGGGCAAATAGGATCAAGCAAAGGGTCCTAGATGATGGTTGGTGGGATCGTGTTGAGTATCTCGTCAGTTTCACCGAGCCCATACTGAGCATGATCCGTTACACTGACTTGGATAGACCTTGTTTGGGCGAAGTATATGATGGTATTGACTCAATGATTGAGAAGATGAGATCCATCATCAATGCAAAAGAGGAAGATCCTGAAGAAAAATTCTTCAAAGAGCTACAGGAAATCATGGTTGATAGATGGAACAAAATGACCACTCCCTTGCATCTTCTCGCTTTTGCATTGAGTCCCAAATATTATAGCCCTGAGATACTTTCTACTTCATCAAGAGTTGCTCCATATAGGGATGGTGAAGTGGCCCAAGGGTACAAGGCAGCAATTCGTAGAATCTTCAGTGATCGTGACCAACGTGATCGAGTGAGGGCTGAGTTTATGGCTTTTGCATGCTCTGGGAGTGTTGATCAGAATATGGATGCTCTTCGAGACAAGTGTAGGGTGGCTGCTCATAGTTGGTGGTACTTCCATGGGCAAGAATACATGCACCTCCAACCTATTGCAATAAAATTTTTATCCCAAGTAAGTTTTATAATTTATATTTGTAATTTTAATTTTAAATTTTAATTAATAATTTTGTTTAGTTAATTTTTGTAACTCTTAACTATTTATTAATTTAATTTGGTCTTAATAGGTTGCTAGTTCATCCTCTTCTGAGAGGAATTGGAGCACATACTCCTTCATCCACTCAATAAAACGCAATAGGCTACATTCAAAAAAGGCTGAGGACTTGGTGTATGTGCATTCAAACTTGCGCCTCCTTACACACAAGGATAGTTCTTACAAAGAAGGAGACACAAGGAGGTGGGATATTGAGCCAGAGCAGCTTGACTTGGATGCTTCCACAAGTCACTTCGCTGCACTTGATATTGATGATGACTATCAGCCTGAAGCAGCTACTACTGAGCATGAGAGCGGTACTGTTAGTGCTAGTGGCAGTGCTTGTGCGAGTGCCACTAATGCTATTTGTGGTTCTACACAAAATTTAGCATCTAATGATGCTGATGATGCTGCTTTTTTTGATGACCCATATGATTCAGATTGATCAATGATCAATAATTAATAATTATTAATGGCTGATTGTAAACTTTAATTTATAATTCTATATCATGACATTTGACTTTTGAGTATAAAGTGGTGGTGTATTTTTGCTATGTTATTTGACTATTAATATGGTGGTGTATTCTGAACTTAATTACTGCTGCAAATATGTATATATTTCTGATTTTTATATGTTTTTGTATTACCGAACCCAAAACGAACCCAAACCCAAAAAAAAAAAATCGAACCCGGAACCGGGTTCTCGAACCCGAACCAGAACTAAAACCGAACCGTAACTTAGTCACCACCAAATAGAGAATGTCCTCTTATTGTTTTATGTATTAACTCTTTTATTTTCTGCTACTTGTGGTGCCTAGATAATTTAAACCAGCCTCTCTCACCAGACGGCCTCAACAATATGTGAAAAAATTCAGCTCGGTTTTATTCATGAATATACATATTATATATCTTAATAGTGCTTTATGATATTGTCCTTTTTCATTAAAGTGAAATGTTATCTTATGATTATTATGGCTTTCCCTCGCTTCATATTTATTATATTATTAAGACTTCCATTTGAGGATTCTAAAGGATTCAACAGTTTTTCCATTATAATGTGCAGCATTAAAGAGGTCCCATAACTTATGTAAAAAATAAAATGGTTCTTCCTATGGTGAAAAGTTAATTATGGTTGTAGATAAACCCTACTAGCGTAAGGGTTCAAAAAATAAAGACTCGGTTTAGTACTTCTCTGAGTACTTGGAAAACTCCAAAGTATATCCCAATAGGTTTAGCTAAATCCTGTAAAGTATATATTCGAATCTTCAACCATAGTATATCATTTAAATCTATTTTAATGAATTTGCTTGCAGATTGCCCAATTCTAAGTTTGGTTTGAATCAGATCCGTGATCCAGTCCGATCCACCTACAGATATGGGTAGGATGTGGGAGAGTGAGGTTAGGTTTGTCTGGGACAAACTAGACAAACCCAGCTGAACTTGCGCAGGATCTGGGGGAACTGAGGCAATACAAGAGCAAATTGTGTCCATTTTTTTGGCTTTTTTGTATGGATGAACCCAAAATGAACCTGGCCCCAATTTCTTTTTAGCCAGATCCACGAACCTGAACCCAGATCCATACAAGAACCAGTAACATAGATTTAAATCATCCAATGAAGAGTAATATGCAATATCAACTTAGTGATCAAGATATAAATCCCCATTTATCTGTATGACAAAGGGCAATGATGTTGTGAAATAACAAGCTGCAATGAAGGTATTTGATAGGTGAGGTTGGCCCATTAGAACTTGGAGTCACATTTATTCGGAATGTACATTCTCATTAAGGAAATGCACAAGGAGTGAAGGTAATTACAGGCTAGGCTTGTCACACACCTAGAATAATGAATGCCTTATGATCTATGAAGACCCCGATCTTGGTCAAGACCAAAAAGCATCTTGTGATTGGATGGATGGTACCCTTAATGCTCTAATGGCCTTAGTAAGGAATATAAATTCTTGTGATTGGTTGGCATCTTGAAAAATACCCAGAGAAGACTACACTGCACCATTGAAGTTCAAACAAGCAATAGATATACCCTCATCACATAATGGGACAAACTCTTTTGAAAATGCCCATTTGGGTAGGGAAAATTCTTTTTTTGTGTATGTAAAGGTGATTTGTCATTTGACATGGAGTGTTACCCAGGTCGATGGGATTGCTGCTTGAGAACCCAATAGGAATTGCAAACTATGGTGGTTGATCAAAGAATATCTCCATTCTATGTGCTAGTAACTTGGATGAATGAAGCAGTGAGTGCACGCCTTTTGAGCTTTGAGCTCCCCTAACCTGAAATTAAAAAATGAGACATTGCCATCATTTAGATGGCCAAGTATTTGATCACCTCAGGGAAATAGAATACAAATGATTGGTATATGTTGTTGAATTACACCCTATTTGTTTTCCTTTTGAAAGAGATAACTTGAATGTAAGACTATTAAAAAGGAATCACATTTAACTTATATACGAATCTTGGTGAAATAATTTTATTTTAAACACAAATTCATAATTCACTGGTAATGTGCTCTGTTTATAAGATTGAATACCAGGTTGTCTGAGCATCTAGTTATGAAATATCTATCAAAGTCAAATGAGAGTTTGAATTTGACCATAATATGCTTGATGGGAGCTTGCAACATGTGAGATGATTGTGAAAGAGGTCTTTAGGAAAGTATTGGGGGCTTTTCTAAGGTTCCATTAATCTCAGTAGCTGTTAGTAATATGCCTGGAAGGGTATTATTCTAAGTAGCCGGTTTAGGTTCGGGTTCGCCGGTTCGGCAAAATTTTTTGGGGGGTGGGTTCGGTTCGTTTTGGGTTTGTTAGTACAAATTACAAAAACATGTAAATATATATATATATATATATGCAGCCTAGAAGCATGAATTAGGATTAGAATATCACATAACAATTAACATCATATAAACAACAAAACCACCATAAACTTGAATGCCATTTAAAACATGCATGATAAATATAAAATATTCATTGTTCAAACTTCAAGTTCAATATTACAACACTTTTAAAGTTTTAATCATCAAATGGATTCTCTAAATCATTTAGTCATCCATATCAATGCCAACATTGACATTAGATGAAGTAGGAAGACTAGATGAATCACAAGTAGTGCCAATGGCACCATCACTAGCACTAGTATTGTGCCCATGCTCCTGTTGGATATTCGACTCCTCATATGCAATATGGTGGGAATTGCAAGCATCCAAGTCAGTATCCTCTGGCACTATATCCCACAACTTCGTCTCCCCTTCCTTGTAGTTAGGTTGTTTGTGTGAAAGGAGACGCAAGTTGGAATGCACATATACTAAGTTCTCTGCTTTTTTTGAGAGCAATTTATTGCGCTTTACTGAGTGGATGAAAGAATATGTGCTCCAATTCCTCTCAGATGCGGATGAACTAGCAACCTATGAAGACAAAGTAAACAATTAAAAAATTATAAATGAAATTATGAAACTTTTAAAACTAAAATATGAAAATTTATTAAACTTGTGATAAAATTTTGATTGCAAGGGGCTGCAAATTTTGGAAGTATTGTCCATGGAAGTACCACCAACTATGAGCATCCTTTAAGAACCTATCACGGGAGGCATCAACATCTAGATGATTTGAGTGCACAAAATCAGTGAACTCATTCGTGACTACACTTCGCAAATCTTGATCAGGGAAGAGTCTCACAAATGCTGCCTTGTACCCTTCAGCCACTTCTAAATCTCTATATGGAGGAAGCCTTCCTGGCTGTGAAAGAAGCTGACTGCTGTAGTATTTTGGAGTCAATGCAAAGGCAAGAAGGTGTAATGGAGTTGTCATTTTGTTCCATCTTTCTTCAACAATTGTTTGCACTTGTTTGAAGAAAGTCTCTTCAGGGTCTTGCTCTCTTGCATTTATGGTGCACTTGATCTTCTCAAGCATTGAGTCTATACCATCATATACCTCTCCAATGCATGGCTTGTCCATGTCAGTATAGCGAATCATACTCAAAATGGGCTCGGTGAAGCTAAGGAGATACTCCACACGATCCCACCATGAGTCATCTAATATCATGCTCTTAATTCTTGTTGCTCTTTCAGTGCTGCTTTGCCTCCATATAGACCAATTGGTGCTGATCACCATGCTAGAAAGTGCCTGCCTAACTTTCACAAGTCGTCTCAAGACGATTGTATTAGAGGCAAAGCGGGTCTCTACAACCTATTGCAAATTAAAAAAAATAATTAAAATTTAAAAATAAACTTTAAAGAAGAATTTAAATTAGAATGCACAATCAAATTATGAAAATCAGAAAATGACAAATGTAAATATTACTTCACTTACCTTCAATAGAGAAACCCTAAGTTTCCCCTAATCCGAATCTGATAGTTTTTGATGTTTTTCTGAAGTTTTGGGTTTTTGAACGTTTTTGTGTTTTTGAGCAATAAATGAAGATTGCGATTTTTGCAAGTGCTTGAAATAAATTCACTAAAAATCATTTAACTCTAGAAACTACAGAATTTAATGCCAATTCTCATGCTGGACCTTTTATTAATCTTTCAGATTGATTACAATAGATACCCAGTTGCATGTAAGTGAAAAAGAATGATATTTATTAAAAACCTGATTTCTGTAGCAGCAATAGATGTGCTTCAGAAGATGGTACGGCTGCATGAAATCTCCTCTTCTCCTTCTGTTTGGCAAGCTCAGAAGATCCCAGGTATCCCAATGCCCAAACTGGTGAAGATTGGAATCCAGAATGATAGGCGTTTTTACCAAGAACAAGAATACGCCTTTTTTATGGTAGTACGGCCAAGTACAGATCTGGTACGGCCTGATACACAGCAGCAAGGTATTATAATGTATGGCCTCTAAAATCAATGTCCCGTCTCTGGTAGATTGTGCGCCTGGATTGATATATAACTTCTGAATAAGAACCCTGACAAAACCTCTGAGATTTGCATCACTGGGAAGCTTGAAAATGCTGTCAGCAGTGGTACGGCTGCAGCAGCAGCATTAAATGAAATAAAAAGTACGGCTTCCTCTGTGGTCTTCTGATCTGATAATTAGCGCCTACTATTGAAGACTCTTCTGGATTGATAATACTTCTCTGAAACCCTGACGAACTAAAACTTCTGTGAAGCTCTGTAATTTCTTCTGAATGAAGAAATCTCTCAGCTGCAATAAATCAGGTGTTATTTCACACCCTCTGAACTGCTTCCAGTGGAGATGGCTCGTTCTCCAAGGAATTCGAGACTGAAACCCTAAAGCTTCCGTTCTCTGGCAAAGACTGATCAATTTTCAATTCACAAAATGTCATAATGCACAATTCCCAAGGCAAAACCCTTTATTCTTCTCAAAAGTGCGATTTCCTTAAAGATAGGGAATTTTAAATATTTCAACTTTTAATCTTTTAATCTTTCAATAGTTCTCCGTCAAATAATTATAATAAATTATAATTATTAACTGGCCCCTTTCTGATGATGGGCGCCCCCTTTATGAGAATCACTTAAGTTATAATTTAAAATTATAACTTTATATTAAAATCCTTAAATAATTAATATTTAATTAATACAATTAAATATTAATATTTCTCTCGTTACTCATCCGATTACTGTTCCGTCTGAAGCTGACGAACCCTGAAGTGATTCTGAACGCTGCCAAAGTCATACTGCTAAAAATAGCAGGGGTCCCACACTGCCTGCCAGGAACTGCTAAAAATAGCAACTCTGCAAGAAGTCTCCGATCGAGCCCAAACGAAGGCCAATTGATCAAAACTGCCAATCTGACGCTGAGCCAAGCTCCCAAACGACCCTCTAACCACTCTGTCAGCCTACGAGGGTCTCCTGATAGGCCAATCTTACGATCTCTGATGCTCGCCAAAAATGGGGACATGACAGTCCGCCCTCCCTAAAATTGCTTGTCCCCAAGCAATCTCTACTGCAAAGAAAACTCCGATCCTCGGAAGGCCCAAAAGGAAAAACTGTGAAATGTCCCACACATCACGATCTGTCTCCTGTAGCATCATCAAAAACTCAACTGCGCAATCAATACCTGGATCCCAAACCCAGCGTAAAAGTCTGTCGTGACGGTCCTCCTCAGGCTGCCACTGCGCTCTACTGCCTCCAACTTCACCATGCTGAGAATAGTGAAGTAACTCAATGGGACCCACCCCATACTCTGTGTCAAAGCTGTCGCCACCGGGATCCCAATACAATATGAATCCACATCCATCTGTCATGCAGAGATAAACACTTCTAAAAGCATCTACTATCCTGAATCTCTCCCTGTCTTCTGCTAAATACTCATGGATGTGATAACTGCCCAAACCATCATGCCAACTAATACCATAGTCGCCCTGTAACCATGTACCTGTATGAAACTGCGACATAGAAGTATCAAGCCCTGTCAAATACATATCGGCATGATGTAAAACGGACTGCTGTCCCTGCAAGTAATACCCCGCAAACTGCTGAGTCAAGCACCTGCATCCGCTAATCCCATCTTGTGAAGATGGTAACTCTGCACACAATAATGAATTACTCTCCTCAACTGTACCGAGAGAATCACCCTGTGCACAAGTATGGTGCATCGAATACGAATCATGTACAGGTGGATCAAAGGAAAAACCGTAAGCACTCCTCACCGTGTACACCTCATTGAACTCCTCTGTGAGTCTGGTTTGGAATTGCGATGCACTGGAACAATCCCAAACACTACGATCATCACCCAACCTGGAACTAGTATCAAGAGTACGATCAGCGTCCAACTCGAAGAGTGGGTTATCATAGATCGAACCACCATCAAATTCAAACAATGGATTATTCACAAACTGCACAATCACTCCACACTGATCTGAATCATCCATCTCTGAATCGCTGGAATAATAAATTGAATTGTACTCCTGACTAGGCTCAACCAGCTGCCGATCATAGTCAACTGCATCCGATGAAAAGACTGATTTGCTTCCAGGAGAGGGAAACAAATCATCACAAGTACCAATCTCCCAACTGGATGAGACTCTGAATATCTGCTGTGAAGATGGACAAGTATCGAGGGTTGTCACACAACTCTCCAGTGTATCAACAACCAAGTCACAGGAACTATCACTGAACTGTCCTGCATCACCTATCACAGAACTAATGTCGAGAGGACCTGGTGCAACGCGTGGCTCACTGCAACTCTCCTCTGGTGTACTCATCCTATCTGTATCAACTGCACCTGTGACTGTGATGGATGTAACCACATCCTCAACATCTCCCTCACTGCTATGAACCATGGGTGTATACTCCTCACCAACCGCTGCCGTGGAAAACTGAACTATATCCAAAGGTGGTGAAGATTGTGCTAAACTCAACGCCACGGTAAACCTCTCAATCTGTAACTGTGACTCTCGAAGAGCCAACTGGGTGCTATGCAATGAGTCCCTAGTCACCTCCAGCTCATGAGTGAGCTCACCAATCTGTTCTCCTTTTCCCTGCAATGCATCATAACAAATGCAATCCCACTCGAGAAGGAAATCCCTGTCAGCAAGGAGTTTGAGGTAGTTTTGTTTCATCGTTCCAATTGCTTCTCGGAGTGCCTGTATCACTGCAAGGGAAAAACCACTATCGCTGAGCCCATCTGTCAAAGGAGGACCCCAACCATAGGTAGTCAACATCTGACGTGCAACGTCAAAATGCTCAAGGGCGGTGGCAATCATATTGTCATTCACTTGTAGTTGCCCAACCAAATGATGAGGATTCTGAAGCTTACGACCCCCATACAAGATTTCCGGTTCACCATATGCACTATGATATGACGCTGATCCGTCATCGCTCACCGCATGATAAGCAGCATCATGTGTGCTTTCATCCATGCACACCTCAGCATTTAAGTTACTGCTGCTCGGTACCTCAAAGGATGGCTCAACTGGTACGGTAGAAGTTGCTGGTCTGACAGTATCTTCACACGCTTCTACGCCAACAGTGACTGTATGCCCATCCAAAGCACGATCCTGGGATCCCATATCAACATATGAATCCTCTAGCTGGTTTTCAAAGGTCTGATCCGGAAAATCAGACTCACCATGATATAAATTATCTACACCAATTGCATCTGTAGTACCCAACTCTTGAGTCTCTTCACGTGACAACTCAATAGGGTTACTTTGCATCTCTGAAACAGCTGTTGGCTCATGCTCACGCGAAGTTTTACCATCGCTGTCATAAAAATCAGAAGTAGCCTCCATGGTAGAAATTTCTTGGGCCACCTCTTGCAAGGACGATGTAGGTAAATCATTACCCAAGGCTGTGCTAGTGTGTTCTCGAATTAAATCAGCACTTCTATCAAATTCATCACATAAATCTCTGCCCTCTTCATAGGAGACTGAAGATATCAAATCATCATGACGAAATATTGTATCATACCTAGGTGTAGATTCTCGATCCCTTTCAGGTGTAAACAGCTCGTGAGCTATGGTGAGATATTTCTTCCTTGCCAACTCTGTCTTATGGCAAAGACTCGGGTGCACATCCACGTAACTCATGAAAGGAAGTTTTGTTTTAATCTTCTGAGGTAGAATGCTATACTCCTGGAACATGCTAACCACTTCTCTTTCGGTGTTTTGTGGTGTTCTGTCAATCGAGATCCTTCCGCTGATCTCAGGTGATTCTAACTGCCACCTGTCGTTCGCTGTCCTAAAGGTACCAACGAACAAACCCTCATGCTGTTCACCTGTTATAACCTCATCGGGCTCCTGTCTCGTGAAAGTGGGCCTAGTAGGCCTATCTGCTGTCCGTGGCACTGTCCTAGGAGCTCTCCGTGAACCTGCAACACTCCTGTCATCGTCACGATGTGGTGACGGTCTCCTCGGAGTATCCAGTCTCTGAAGTGCAACTGCCAACTGGTGTAATACACCATTTGACTGCCTTTGACCTGCACGAAGATCTCTGAGTGCATGCAAGACCTCTGCACGGCCCTGACCTCTGTTACTATGAAGAAACTCTGTTCTAACATTATCTGTTCTATCAGTCCTGTAATTCCTGTCAGTTCTGTCAGCCATGTTTCCCGGCTGCCAGATCGAACCCTGTTGCCTGTCAACCAAAGCTCGCCTGGATGAATAATACCTGATAAAAACCCAAACTGTTCCGGCTGCAGAAGATGGCTAAACCCTCAGGATGGCAGGATTTAGCTCTGATACCACTGTAGAAACCCTAAGTTTCCCCTAATCCTGAATCTGATAGTTTTCTGATGTTTTTTGAAGTTTTTGGTTTTTGAACGTTTTTGCAAATAAATGAAGATTGCGATTTTTGCAAGTGCTTGAAATAAATTCACTAAAAATCATTTAACTCTAGAAACTACAGAATTTAATGCCAATACTCATGCTGGACCTTTTATTAATCTTTCAGATTGATTACAATAGATACCCAGTTGCATGTAAGTGAAAAAGAATGATATTTATTAAAAACCTGATTTCTGTAGCAGCAATAGATGTGCTTCAGAAGATGGTACGGCTGCATGAAATCTCCTCTTCTCCTTCTGTTTGGCAAGCTCAGAAGATCCCAGGTATCCCAATGCCCAAACTGGTGAAGATTGGAATCCAGAATGATAGGCGTTTTTACCAAGAACAAGAATACGCCTTTTTTATGGTAGTACGGCCAAGTACAGATCTGGTACGGCCTGATACACAGCAGCAAGGTATTATAATGTATGGCCTCTAAAATCAATGTCCCGTCTCTGGTAGATTGTGCGCCTGGATTGATATATAACTTCTGAATAAGAACCCTGACAAAACCTCTGAGATTTGCATCACTGGGAAGCTTGAAAATGTACGGCTGTCAGCAGTGGTACGGCTGCAGCAGCAGCATTAAATGAAATAAAAAGTACGGCTTCCTCTGTGGTCTTCTGATCTGATAATTAGCGCCTACTATTGAAGACTCTTCTGGATTGATAATACTTCTCTGAAACCCTGACGAACTAAAACTTCTGTGAAGCTCTGTAATTTCTTCTGAATGAAGAAATCTCTCAGCTGCAATAAATCAGGTGTTATTTCACACCCTCTGAACTGCTTCCAGTGGAGATGGCTCGTTCTCCAAGGAATTCGAGACTGAAACCCTAAAGCTTCCGTTCTCTGGCAAAGACTGATCAATTTTCAATTCACAAAATGTCATAATGCACAATTCCCAAGGCAAAACCCTTTATTCTTCTCAAAAGTGCGATTTCCTTAAAGATAGGGAATTTTAAATATTTCAACTTTTAATCTTTTAATCTTTCAATAGTTCTCCGTCAAATAATTATAATAAATTATAATTATTAACTGGCCCCTTTCTGATGATGGGCGCCCCCTTTATGAGAATCACTTAAGTTATAATTTAAAATTATAACTTTATATTAAAATCCTTAAATAATTAATATTTAATTAATACAATTAAATATTAATATTTCTCTCGTTACTCATCCGATTACTGTTCCGTCTGAAGCTGACGAACCCTGAAGTGATTCTGAACGCTGCCAAAGTCATACTGCTAAAAATAGCAGGGGTCCCTTTGCCGGAAAGCGCTAAAAACTCTGCAGAAGTCGTCCGAGCCCAAAGCGAAGGCCAATTGATCAAAACTGCCAATCGAGCTGAGCCAAGCTCCCGACCCTCTAACCCTCTCGATACGAGGGTCTCTGATAGGCCAATCTTACGATCTCTGATGCTCGCCAAAAATGGGGACATGACAATAGCTCCAAATTTGAAAATGTTCTAAAGATCCCTTGAGACAAGTGGTGGTTGGTGACGAACATCTGAATGTCCTCAGCCTCAGTATACAATTGTTTGATCCATGCAATTTTATTCCCAATCTTTTGCAGCATAAGATTGAGTGAATGGACCGCACAAGGTGTCCAAAAGATATGTGAATATCTTTCCTCAACCAACAACCCTGCAGCTCTACAATTCTTCGCGTTGTCCGTTACAACTTGAACAACGTTGCGGGCTCCCACTTGCTCAATGGCTGCAATAAGAATATTAGCAATAAATTGTCCATCTTTTACTTGCCCCTCACAATCCACGGCTTTCAAAAACATTGCCCCTTTAGGGGACACCGCTATGACATTGATCAAAGGCCGATTTTTTGAGTCCTTCCAACCATCTGAAACAATGGACACACCTGTCTCAACCCATGAATCTCTTATAGGCTTCAATGCATCTTCAACCAACTCAACCTCCTTTTCCAATAAAGTGCTACGCACCTTCTCATAACCCGGGCCCTTGTACCCTTTTGGAGCTTCATTAACCGCTCTCAACATCTCTTTCCAATATGGAGAACGAACAACATTAAAAGATAATCCATTGGCATATATGCATCTTGCTACACATTGGTCGGCAAGGGCTCTACTCTCATTTTGAAATGCAACTTCCAAAGGTCCCTTGGCTCTCTTGTTTGCAAAAGGTTGTGCACTTTCAGCTTGAAGATTCAGAATGGCCATAAATGGGTGGTCTTCTACCACAATATTGGGATTGGGATTAGATGGGGGCTGCATTCCCTTTGATTTTTTTTTTAACAAAGGGTGATTTCCTTTTTGGGCTTCCCGTTGATCTGCTGCTTCTTGCTCCATAATGTATTTTGCAACTGTCTCAGGTGCAATAGGGGCATCTTTTTTTCTAGGGCAAGGCGAGATGCCTTTTCCACTTATGCCACACAAATGTGCTTTCACC
Source organism: Sequoia sempervirens (assembly GCA_007258455.2). Classification (NCBI taxonomy): domain Eukaryota; kingdom Viridiplantae; phylum Streptophyta; class Pinopsida; order Cupressales; family Cupressaceae; genus Sequoia; species Sequoia sempervirens. Next base: position 44,366 of record VDFB02020659.1, on the reverse strand, counting down.
CTATGGTATGAACTAGAATATGTAACTTCACACCCATTGCATTTCCAAACATAGCCACCACCACCTGGAATCTGTCTTATCATTTCAACATACTTCCATAGAGGAGAATTTGCATTTGTTTTGAACTTTGGGTTTGGTTTAGCTACGGAGCCGGAGGTAGAACCCATTGACATTGTAATTCCTATGGCAATTTGTTTTGCAAACAACACATTCAAAATTTGAATGAAAACAAAATATAATAATTTTTTAAAAATTAAAACCTAGCTCTTTTGAATCTTGCACAATGTATACATTCATAGAAGAACAGAAAAAAAAAAGAAGAAAAACAAAGTTTCTGTTTGTAAAACAAAAAAAAGAATGAAAAAACTCAAAAAAAATGAGAAAAACTTACCTCTTTGCAAAAATATTCTTCAACAATCTTTGTGGCAGCCTGAACACTTGCAAATCTGTAGGAATGACAATGCAATCGTTTGGAGAAGCTTCAATGATCAATATTCAACTCCTTTTGTCAATCCAACAAGTTAAAATAAGAACTCAGCCTCTTGGAATGAAAATGCTTGTTTGCAGATCAAATGAATAAAAATGAGGTAGTTTAGGTGTTTAAAATGTTTTAGAGGTCACTTTTAGGGTTCCCTTGGGCGTGGGTCAAAGTCAAACTGAAGAAAATATTAAAAAAATGCAAGAAAAAACACTCTTTAGGCGCCCAGCTCCGTCGGTTCTCCTTGGGTTCGCCCGGGTTCGACCTGGGTTCTGCTCGGGTTCGCTCGGGTTCTTCATTGGCGAACCAGGCCCTCAAAGGAAGGACCCTGGTCGAACCCACAGAGGGATCGGACTAGGACCCGAACCCAGTGCGAACCCGAAACAGGACCCAGCCAAGAACCAGGCGAATTGGCTACTTAGGTATTATTTATTTGACCAAATAAACAGATTCTTTACAAGAATGCCCCCAACAATAAAAATAAATAAGATTATGAACAGTTAATTTTTTGAGGTAGAGTCCATCTCACAATCTGAATGTGAAAATTTGCTTCTGAAATCACCAGGTTTACAAGAGTTCTGTCAATTGTTGTTTTTGTGAAATAATGAGTAAATGTGTTTTTTTCCAATGTTCACTTCCTGGAAAAAAATTGAAAAAAATTGAAAAAAATAATGGAGGTGATGTGGGTGCTCAAATTTCTACAAATTTAGAATAGAGCAAATATGGAATAGTAATATTGCAATACACCTTTTTATCAAATATAGCAGAAAAGCATGTCAGTTGGCTTTTATTTTAATTCATTATTTGCTTAATTTAGGGTGATTTTTATGGCTTAATTTTATTTTCTTGTTTCAAAATGTTTAAAAATAAATATTTCTAAATGTGAAATCTTTTTTAAGCTATGTCACCAAGCTTTTGGGAAGGGGATGGCAGGGCAGGAAGGAATGCTCTTCCAAGACATATTTTGTAGGAGGCCATTTTTAGGGGACAGCAGGGATGGCTATTTTATTGAAAGAATAGCAAAATTTTAAAAATATATGAAATTTCACATATTCATATGATTAACTTTGATAAGGTATTCATTGTATTTATTATAGAACCTTAACACATAAGTTTAGAGCTGAATTGAGATTTCACACGAGTCGACACAAAAAATGAACAAAATTTAATTATTCTCATTGTCAATGTGCATATATATTAACCCCTACTAATAAGTGGCATCTATATATTAAGTTGAACATGCTAACCATCAAATATTTGTTCCTTCTTATTCAATTTAATAGTCAAATGTTCATTTGTTCATATTAATAAATATCTTTATAATATTATATAAATACCTCAGGTTTTGCAGTTCTCTTGTAGTTTAAATGTTTGCAAAACTAATATGACAGTTTGATTGGATGCTTTCTGTCTTTGCAATCATCTTATCCGACTTCAGTGAGACTTGGGGCAAATTTAATTGGAAAATGCACTGGAATTGGAAAATGTTTTGTCCATTGTACTTGCCTTGAATTTTTTTATATAAATTGCACTTTAAAATGGTTTAAACAATGCATAGATGCAAGGCATATTGATTTAACTTTAGTAGATTACTGAAATTTCTCAGTTACAGGGTGCACATGTAATATTTTGATAATCAATGGGCCAGCGAATTGTCAGTTTCCTTTAGATTGGCTGATAACTCTCTTTGGCTGAAACAACTGGTGTGTTCATTGAAACCAAGATCACTTGAATTGAGAATTGTGGCAAGCTGATTGACAGTCATTAGTTTTAAAAATACCTTACAAAGAAATTGTTGGTGTGGCTTGTGGTTGCCAAATACTGGGTATTGGACATGTTGGTAGCAAAGTTTCATTAAATTTGGGCAAAATTGTGAGTGCTATAAGGAAATGCCATCTATCTCACTAGCTACTGTTAAGTTGACGTTATTGTTTTGTGCTCAGACTATAGGGTTAAATTAAAGCCAAATGATAAGTCCTTTTTTTTTCAATCTTGTGTTTTTTTAAATGTATTTTTTCTTGATTGGGCCATACCCATCCCATGAACAGCTAGGATGTCCCCAGCCATGCCCTGAAGCCCCTTGAAATAAAACATACATCCCAGGGGCATTTCCTAATTTTTTGCAAGTTGAGGATGGCTGGGGGTCCCTGAAATGTCTCCTATATGGGTCCGAAAATACAAGGGATGCATCACTGGGATACATAGTATTATTAAGTTACTAGAATAGCACAAATCATATGTAGTAATAATAAATATCACAAAAGTCTGCACAAAGTTAAAAAGGAGGAAAGAGCAAAAGGTCAAAGGGCTAAAGTTTGAGGAAGATGACCACAAAGTGGGAATGGTTTGAAAATTTGAAAACCATTAGAATCTATTAGCTAATTCTCATTTATGCACAATGTAATATGTATTGTGCAATGCAATGTAATTGGTGATACGAACAAAAGTGAAATTTTTTATATTCAACAATTCATTTTTATTTTATCTCTCTCTCTCTCTCTCTCTCCATTTTTCTATGCTTTTTGAAAAGCTGATTTTTTCCAATTAAATTCCAATGTATTGAAAAAATCTAAATTGTGATTTGCCGATTTTTTCTCCAAAAGAATTTTGCTTGCAATGCATCAGCCTTTGTTTCATGGAGTTTGCAAATAGTATGTTATATATATGATCAATACAAGAAAATTACCAAAAGAACATATTTAATAAACATCCATCATTCCATGTTATTATAAAGGAGTGCAAAATTGAAACAGAAACACGCTGCATGAAATTGAATATAGAAAATCAAAATTAGTCTCATTATCTCAAAGAGTGTATTATAGCAAGGGAATTGTCCTTGGTACAAGAGATGATTACATCTCTCTCCTGATGAAAGGGCCTTTAGGGCGTTTATGCTTTACAAACTTTTGTTACCAATTTACTATCTTATACCATACCCCATCTTGTTCGCATTAAATCATGTTCTCAATGCTCACTGAACACTCATATTCTCAGTCTTGACAGTCAACAACATTCGTCACCCAGAGTTGCACTTATTCAGCTCTCACTATAATCTATTTGTCACACTGACAGTGGAAATCAGAAAATTAAACAAGGAAATTAACTAGCCATGATAACTCTGAAGACAAGGAGTCAAAACTTCAATATGCCTTATCAGATTATATCCCAAAAATCATAGTTATTATGTGATGGATATCCTTCGAGCCCTAAAGCTCCTCACCTCCCTTGGAATCTAAATCAGATGGATCATCCAACTAGCCCCAAACTAATACTGGTTGCATGCCTTGATCTTTATCAACTGTCCATGGTCATTCAGGCTTGACATCCTATGGGTGTACTCAAATATATTGCTGTACATGAGATGCATCATACCATGTACAAGAACTAGCTTCTCCCCTCTTCGAGATTTATTATTGCTCCTCTAAATAGAGTGGTTAAAGCTGGACCAATTCCTCTCAGCAACTAAAGAACTAGCAACTTATGAAGAGTCTAATGTCAAACACCCATGTAGGTTGGACCATTGTCTGAGACTCTGAGGTACTTATATGCCAAAGTCATTCCATCCTCCCTAGCCATCTTTCTCTTGCTTGTGAGACTAGCAAATGTGGTCTAGTTGTCTCACAATTTTGCAACCTCCTTCCCTGTGTACATATTCTTAATGGCCTTTCTGAAGCTCTTCTTATCGCTCCCATCATCCATAGAAACAACTACCCTAGGCATCTCCTTAAAATATTTTGGATTATCTATAATAAGACTATGCGCAAAGGGGTGTTCAATTTCTCTTTATTTTCCTTCAACACTCGGGAATTGTATTATATAATTCTAAGTTGGGTCTCTCTCACAAATCACAGCCTTCATTTGGCCAAACATGCTGTCAATTGCTGCATAGGTCTTTTTAATGTTAGAAGTGTTTAAGTTCCCATTTCTAAAAATAGTAAAAACAGGGGATGCAAAGGACACAATGTATGTCACATCTTCATCCACTTTTTTAATTCAGAAACTAACATCTTTTGGTGACTTATACTCACGTTGTGAGATATACCCATATTTGAAACCTTGTTCTTGAGAGAGGGCTGCTTCTTTTTCTTTTTCGGAATGTCAGTTATCTGGGTATTTTTAGGCTAGTACACTTCTGCAGTGGGTAGTATCCAGATACTCATTGGACGAGTCTCAAATTTTTCTCCCAGAAGATGTGATTAATAGGGTTGTTAGGGACGACAGTTTACCAGAATATATTTTGGTCACTTGAACCTATCCATCATAAGCATTTGACCCAAAGATGGCTAGATTGACCATTTTCTACAGATTTTTGATGGCATTATTCTTCAGTTAGCCTAGTTTCACAACACTGGTTTCATGGCTTGAGTATTCTCCATGGGTTATTGAGGGTTCGTTTGCATCAAGTATGTGTCGAGTCAGACGAGCATTTTGCTTTTAGGGATAGGATCTGTCCCCTCTATTCTCTCCCAGAGGTTGAGAATGAGTACTTCTATTGAGTCAGATCACAATGTTCCTTGTGGAGATAAAATTTTCAATTGTCCTGGTTTTTCTGGGATTAAGGGAAGACACTACTGGTTGTACAGAGAACCAAGAGGTGGTAATTCTCAGGTGTAGGAAAATATAGATGACCTTATTATATTTTCAACTTGTATTTCTTGTTTGGGGTTTGAAACTTTCCATGGATTTGGCTGATGTATGGCAATGAGTTGATGTTTACAATTGCATGCTGTTACTAGCGTATTCAAGCAGTCTTATAGATCTTGTTTCTACTCAGCATCATAGGCCTTGTATGTTTCGTTGTTTGCAGCCTAGGGTACAGTGAGCAATGTGCATCCGCCTGTTTCCTTTCCAAATTTGTTGATATTCTTCACCTTGAATGATGGGAACTGCCCCGCTTTTTCCTAGAATGGCCCAACTGCCCTCCATCAGTTGATGCGTTGATCCTATGCTGGTGGTGGATGATGACGACGGGGATTCTTTTCCTTCTACTTGGAGCATTCATCCATACATTGCACATCTAATTATTTTACATGATCACATTTATATACTCTTCAACTACCTTGTGATTCATTTTTCCTTTGTTGATTTTCAGTTGCAAATTTGCAGTGCGTAAACATTTTTAGTTTCTCTTTTCTTTCTTTCAAATATGCAGACATTGAAAAGGCAACTGAATTACATAGCGTGTCATATTTAAAAAAGTAAACTACTATGTTAACTATTAAAAAAACCTTTTGTTTGGCATTTAATATTCTGCTACGTTTAGGGAATATTTGACATGATCATTTAAAGCAACAGTTTCATGCCAAATGCTACTTATAAAAAATCTAAACAGTCAGGATTTAATATTTTTGGCTCTCAGCTCCATGCTCTAAGGCTATTTTCTTCAGCACTCTTTCTATTTTCCCTCCTACATTTGTAAGGGAATATGGTTTAAAAATTAGGTACTCCATTCCCCTTCTATATTTCCCCACACCATCCTCTCTTTTCTTCTTCTATTTAATTGGAAACTTGGATCATCGTGGTATCCTTCTTGTGAAGTGAATTGCTTGTGACATGCATGTTGATTCTTCAAACATTTGGATAGAGAAGGGTTTGGTGGCGTTCTCTTGTTATTCATAGGGTTGCAAGGTACGTGGAGATGGGCTTTGCTCCATTCTCTTTTATTTCCTTTTTCATTCTTTTAGCTTAACTAGTTATCAACCTAGTAGCATTCCATTTACAGGGCATTAACGTGCTGTGGTAAAAGTACATATGGAATTCCCTTTTATCTGGATTTAAAATGGGAAAAAAATGAGCCAAAACTTAGGAAACTAAAAATTGATATACTATGCCTAGGAATAGAGAAAAAGCTGATATTGGTGTCAAATATACTTTGTAGAGATAAAAAGTAAACATTATACATTGAAAATGTCAAAAAATAGTAGGTTTAAGAAAAGCACAGCCTATTATTTTAGGGCATGTTGTCACAAAGCACGACCTATTGTCTTCGGGTTGATCTCATGTATTTTACCTAAATCCTCATTAGGGTATAAATTAAAAGTAAAACTTTCATTGGTGTTTAAAATTTTAATTTTAAATGAATATATTCAAAATAAAACCTAAAAAGAGATTCTTAAATGCCCTAACCTTAAAGCCTAAACTTAAAAAATTCAGTTTTCCAATGCTTTGTATCATTTTGCTTCACTAGTCTTAAACTGAACGAAAAACTATAAATAAGTACTTAAAACTTTTAAAAACAGTTTTTTTACCTACACACACACATCTATACATATACAATATATATAAAATTCAGAGCCACCTTTTTTGAAAAACTTGGGCATGGCACATTAAATGTGGTAGGTTGAGAGTACTCGGGGTTAATTGTGAGTTTTTCAAGTTTGATTACTACTATGGTACTATCAATAATGTGACTCATGAATCATGGTTTTAAATTTGCAGTGCAGTTTTTAACCTCTCAACTCAAGGAACTGTTAACTGGGATTTGTAACCTTTTGTTTATTTTGATGAAAGAACTTATATATTCCTTTCTGGTTTTGGATTATTTGAGGTACCTATTATAATTTTGAATCTGACAAAATACAACACAGTAGAACGATTCATGAAAATAATGAAGATGAGACTGAATTATTTTCATGTAATGAATCTTATTGGGATTTTTTAGGTAGAATTTTTATTTGCTCGTTTGAAAGAACAGTTGGGTTTTAATAATTTAAATGTTGGTCATACTTTTTGTCTATGTCATCCTGTAGTGCAGGATTCAGTTCATCAGCATTTAACCATGCTAGTTATATCATGGAGCTATTGTTTTGTGTGCCTACCATGTGTGTTTGTAGACATAAACTTGCGGTCCCTGAAGGTATTTCATGAAGCGTTGCCTAGTCGGCAACTGACATTCCCTCAGACTTTTTCTTCTTTATCACAACCTTCCATGATCTCTCTTCCAAGAGGTCATTTTCAGTGTACACTACTCACACCCAAAGCCATTGAATTTCTCAATCTTTGATTGTGATGTGATTGCTATGGCTTCTACAACGCATGGACTTGCAAAGCCACACAATTAAATACTCCCACTGCAACCAAAAAGGACCCATAACACTCCAAGAAAGATGTCTCTCTCTCTCTCTCTAACTAAGCTGTAATGCTGAGACTAAAATTTGAAAAGAGGGTAAACAAATATGGTGAAAGGATAAACAAATAGCGCTCAAATTCAATTAACTGATTAGTTGCATATGATTAAACCATATAATATAACATGGAGAAATGAAGATCAACAAAATTTAAATCAGGAATAACACATCAGATATATGTAGAGAAAATCTTATAGGAAAGAACTACACCAACAAAGAAAAACTGGGCTTCTTGTATTTATCTCAAGAACAATGGTACATCAATACAATCCACTAAATATTCTTTAGTCTGACAGCTTTCTGGCAGCATAATAGTGCTTACCTGCATCGCATCATGAAATCTCTCTCAAACGTTCTATATAGAGCTCAAGAAACAGGAAATCATCAAGTGCTTTTTGTAAACTTTTGGCCACCAATCATTGGTATACAAGCAAAAACCCACACTTGAATATGCATTGGTTCATGTACTAAGATAGAATCCAACTAAAGAAGGAATCTTTGATCCATTTGACATGCTCCATATCTTCCAAGCATTCCATGAGATTCTGAGAAAGATGGACAGTTATATTGACAAGTGACAACTGTAACTCTACTATTAACATTTTTCCATAACTTCCTTATTCAGTGTCATTACAACAATATTCCAAGTACCGAGGAGAATAATAATTAAATAGTAATCTCCCTCAACACCTTGTAGACATCCAACTACCGTATTCCAAGAATGTGGGAGATACATACATTCTGCAAATGATTGCAATTGAATATTACAATAAATCCCAACATCGGTATTGTAGCATAATATTACTGTTGAATTTCAAATTACATTGGGGTATAAATTTCTAAATTCTAATCCATTTATTGTTTGTATTATAGATGAACTTTTGGTGGATGAGGCTTGAGATCCCCAAGTTCATATCTTGGCTTTTCTTTCCAATATTTCAAGATTGATTTTATCATGCAGGTCGTTGGCAAAGATGATCCACGGAGTAAAACATATGTGTACTGTGTGAACATTCCTGTCAATCCACAATATATAACATTGGCTGTTGCCCCTTTTGAGGTGCATCCAGATCGTCATAATGTGACTATTTCTCATATGTCAATGCCCTCAAATCTTTCGAAGCTGCAATGCACCATTAACTTCTTCCACAATGTATTCAGGTTTGTATATCAAGTTTGTTAACAATGTGCTTGCTAAACTTCTTTTTCCTTATTTTTCATTCAATTTAATAGGAGCATGCTCTTTGAAGTTAAGAGTAATTGATATGGTGCAGTTACTATGAGGAGTATCTTGAAGCACCCTTTCCTTTTGGATCATATAAGCAAGTCTTCATTGATTCTGAAACTGCATTAGCTTCCAGCTTTGTTGGTGCTTCAATGTCTATTTTCAGTTCCCATATATTGTTTGATGAACGTGTTATTGATCAGGTAATCATATTTGATATCGATTAATTCTGAGGTACTGGTACAGTTCTTTCTATTATCTACTTCAGCTGTACTTTTCAAAACTGTAAGTCTTGATAAAATGGATTCTTTATTTCATTTCATTTATGTAGGTTATCAGCACAAGAATCAAACTGGCTCATGCCTTAGCACAGCAATGGTTTGGGATTTTTATTACTCCTGAGACAGCAACTGATGGTATATACCTCTTAAGCCCACAAAATGACTTCAAAATTGCTTCATTTGAATGACAGTTTGTGCTGCCTTAGATTTTATAACAGGCATAATGCATGCAGGGTGGTTGCTAGATGGCCTTGCTGGTTTTCTTACTGATATCTATATCAAGCGTTACTTGGGGAACAATGAAGCCCGGTACCGTCGCTACAAGGTTCCTTACATCTATTCTGAACTTTCATAGAATGAAAAATACCTGGTACTTTGGTTGTGATTTTAGCATTAGCTGATATCAAGAATATATTTGTAGCATGTTGTTATTAGCTTTTTTTCAAGTTAAACTCTAGTTTATAAATCTTCCTTTACCCCTTATCTCTTTACTATTAACAACAACATGGTCTTTATTCTCTTTCGTAGTTTGTAGGATTGGTCAAATTCACATGGCTTTATGCATGTACACATAAGGAGCAATATTATATTATCTGAAATTAATTTTTGCAATTTGTCAGTCAAATTGAATGTACTTGTTAGACTGTGCAACCATCCGATGAGATTGTATTGCTGGAAAGTTGGACAATAATGCTTATTTGGTTGATACTTAGTGTTTGGGTAAGAGAACATTTGGATATTGTATCTTTAGTTATTAATCTTCATCCTCTAAATGTTTGTTTCAGATTCTCTTAGAAGAATGTCACAAACTTCATTCTCCTGCTAGTTCTTATTGTATAGCTTTGCCAGTAGTGTAAAAGGTTGAGCTCTGTTTTTAAAGCACTTTTGTTTTACAGAAGTATGGTTCATATATCGATAATAAAAGTGTTACAATGATAGTCGTCGTTGTGTAAAAAAACTGTGTTACAATGATAGTCGTCGTTGTGTAAAACAAACTATCTTCTGTATTACTTTGCTGGCTACAATTTCCAATGCGTTGCTTTCCATCATGATAAATCAAAATATCAACAAAACCATAGAAGATATTTACTAGGCTTATCGATCAGTCATGTTGGATATCATATTTCATGTCTAGTAATTTATGCTTGGAAATTTTAGAAACGCTTGATTGAATTTGGGTTCCTGGTAAACACTTGGCAACTTATAAGAAAATATTTCTGTAACATTGCAATAGTGCATTATCTAGTTCCCTTGAAAAGTTTGATATCTTATGTGTATGAGGCAGAGATTTGTCAATGAGAAGATGATCTTTTCCTTTTTTATTTATTTAACCAAGTACACTAGTTTTAATTGATGGCTGTAAGTGCTTCTTTCGAGAAATTTGTACTTGCTGTGCTGAGCTCTATTTTTCCTTTCTGACTAAATGAAGTTGCAGTTGTAAATCCACAATGCTAAAGAAGATAGCTTTCTAGTGAGCTTTGCGGATTTTGGCACGTTACACATTTTGTGTTGATTTATTTTTATTGTGAAGCATTACTGTTTGCAAGTTTCCAATGCTTTTAATGCGCTTAGTGATTTTGGTTTTGTACAGCTGTGTCCTATTTAGAATTTTAGACTGCCGACAATCATAAATATCACTTGTTTTATTGTGAGTTTAGTCAGTTGTCCTCACTGTGAAATGACAATTTTTTTGATGCAGGCAAATGAGGAAGTTTGTAAAGCTGATGTGGAAGGATCTACTGCTCTTTGTTCATCTGCAGCTGCAGCTGACTTATATGAAACACAGGCTATTGGTGTTTTGGGAAAACTTCGCTCATGGAAGGCTGTATGTGATTATTCTTTTTGAACCTCTGTTGGGAGCCTAATATTTGTATCCTTCTTTCTTCTGCTTGTTTAGGTGCTTTTCTTTGTGTAAAATCAGGTTGCTATTCTTCAGATGCTAGAGAAGCAAATGGGTCCAGAGCATTTTCGAAAGGTAGTGGAATGTTGTTGTTTGAGTGGTTGATTGACTTATTTTTAGTTATTTCCTGAATTCTAATCTGTTGGAATGTAATTTTTAATGAATGGTACAGATATTCTCTTATGTAGGTCTGTGACACTGTTATATTTATTTGGACTGAGAATTTGGAAGCATTATACAGAGAAAGAAAGATCCCATCTTTGCAGCTTCTCACTCTCTAATTGGTTGTTAGTCTTCGTTTCATAAGGAGTGTAAAATGACACGTGTATCAAGATTTTAGCAGTTCTATACTTCATTTGGATTTAAGCTCTATATTCTCTCGGTCTCTGTTTTGTGGATATTCCCTTATGTAGTATGTGATACTGATACATTTATTTAGATTGGAAAATTGGAAGCATTATACAGAGAAAGAAAGACTCCCATCTTTGCAACTTCTCAGTCTCTAATTGGCTGTTAGTCATTGTTTCATAAAAAGTGTAAAGAGATACACACATCAAGATTGTAGAAGTTTTATGGTTCTTTTGGATTTAAGCTGTACATTATGTTGGTCTCTGTTTTGTGGTTATTGTGAGAAAGCCATGACATTGCCCTACAGTGCCAAAGCTTGAGAGTATAACAGAAGCAGTTTGTATGTTGATACATACACACTCATAAAGCAAATGACTTGGACATACATATTTTAGAGAGTATCCCATGCATATATTTCTTTATCTAGAGAAAATTTCCTTAAGTTGGCTGTATAATTTGTGCAGCTACAGCATGTTTTGATCAATTGCTTAGGTGCTACATGACTGCTAGTTTTATGCTTGGTTACCCTTGAAGTTCATAAAATATGATAGATTCCTGTTAGACACACTTCCCCCTTTCTAGCACTCCATGATGATCATGCCAACTAATGAGGGCCCACCAATTATGACAAGGTGCTCCTCTCTGGGCAATGTAACTCCTTGGTGCCCAAGGAGAGAGAAAGAGAGTGTTTTCCAAGAATGACGACTATAACTCTCATTGTTGACCTTTTTCCATATCTCCTTATTCATCGCCATTACAACACCATCCCACTAATCCTGGAGAATTATAATAATTAAATAATGCTTAGAATATCCTTATAGGTGTCTATGCACTTCATTCCAATATGTTTGGAGACAACAACTATATACATAGGATTGCAAGTGAATATCTTTCTAAATCCTAGCAACTATTTCCTCCATTTTCATGGTGACTGCTTGTTTGATCATTTTGTGCAATCTTCTTGGGGCTCCTCATTCATGCTTTTCTTATATTTTGTTTTGACTTGTTAATTATTACAACACAAGTAATTACTTTGCATAAATGATTATTTCATTAATTTCTTTGAGGGCATTACAAGATTAAAATCAGCTATCCATAAACCTGGGGAGAAGATTGCTTCATCTATCCTAGAGCCTTTTTACTGTATTCTTTTCTAAATGTTGAAGTGGTTAAGTAATTTGTTAAATTGCCGAACATATTCTAGTTTTATTTACAATCAGGATGAAGTGAAGCTTTTAATTTTGGATTCATAACAAGGAACGATTAATATCATTATAATTCTTGCAATATTTTGAATTTCAGATTTTACAGAGAATCATTCATAAAGCACAGGACACAACTAATGCTTCAAGGACACTTGGTACAAAAGAGGTATATTGCAATCTTGACATTTTATGTCACCTTATACCAATTCATGTATACAAATACGTATTTATTATATTATGCTAATTGTGAGTATATGTTTATATTGCAATCTTGACATTTTATGTCACCTTATACTAATTCATGTATACACATATGTATTTATTATATTATGCTAATTGTGAGTATATGTTTATATTTCTGAGAGATGCCTTGTTCGTGGAAATCATTTGTTAGCAATCACCTCCACTTGAAAATAATTTGCTTCACATTACTCTTCTGTAGCTTATAGGTAGTCTTACATGCTTTTGATAATTGTTAATTAAATCTAGGCTAATTAAAGAAATGTATCCAAATAGCAATTGATTAACTTAGATTAAGTATCTGGGACTGATAATTGAAAATATTGAAATTAACTGCTCAATTAAATGCAGGAAAATAAACATATGAATTACAAGAGTACTTAGCTCTGATTTTTGTTGCAGAAGTCTTTGTTCAGGTGTCAGAAATGCATTCTTAAAATTTGTGCTCTGTTCTCTGACTTATAAATTTGACTGTAGTATGTTTGGGTTCAGGTCTGTGCATGGACCTAGACTGAAGCTCGTGGATCTGAAATAGCAGAATGTTGATTTTTGAGATTCACTTGCCTCAATTTGTGATGTCTGCCTGTTGCATGGACATGTGGTGTTCACAAACACCTGTAGTGAATCTGCTAGATTTTTAGGGTCATGTTCTCCTTGGTCAGACCCCTATTGGATTGGCTTTATGGCTCCTAGTGAAAAAAATCAAGGATAGGGGCCAAACATGCAGCAGATCTAGGATGATGTCATTAACAGATAAATGTAAAGTAGACTAAGCTGGCTCACAGTGATTACTAAGGGAGGGAATCATGGACTCATCTTATGAAATTTGAATTTAAAAGTTTGGGGATTTGATCCAGGGTGGCGAATTATGTATCTAGGGATTTAGAGTGCAAATATAGGAATCAGTGAGAAAGGGGATTAGGTATGGGATGTCAGAGCCAATTTCACACACAATTATGCTACTTGTAAGTTGATTATTGCATTTATGTCTCTAATCAAAGTGGGCCCAGAGATAAGGGAAAAGGGCTTGTGTATGCTTTTTCATCAGTATAATCATAAATTTCCTTTTGAGTCAGTTTGCCTGGAATGCTTATTACTGTACTAGCAGCACTTTGCTGAGAACAGAGAATTTAGTTTCTTTTTTAAATTACCCAGGAATAGTGACCTATCTGCACCAAAATTCTGTGTCTTTTATAGTGGTATGAGTTACCTTGTGTTCATCTTACTCACCAATGTGTGATTAACTGACTAAAGGCATCAGTATCTTTTGACTGAAAAGACAGGCTTTGTATGGTTTTGGACTTTAAAGGTCATTATTCCGGTACTATTCCGAGTAAAAGCATGTTAAACAATGAAGTTGACCCCAGAATTATGCTTGTATAGCTTTCTACCCCATTTGACTAAAGCTTCTGGTAACAGATATGTTCTGTATGAACCATCCATTGTGGTGCTGATTAGCTTGTTTTTATTAATTCCCAAGTTACTGGTTTGGGTTCAAGTTCGGTTCACGGGTTCAGTCAATTTTTTTTTTGGGGTTGGGCTTGTCCATACAAAAACATATTTACAAAAGTAATTAAGTTCAAAATACCACACATAGCATCATATATTGTATAATAAACAAAATCACCATAAAAATAAAAATATTAGAATGTAAATTAGTCAAACTCAGTGGTACACAGGGATGTGTCCCCTAAGGTTTTGGCCCCCGTTCCCGTCCCGGGGACGTTCTAGGGATGGGGGATGTTTCCCAAGCGTCCCCAAAAAAGGAATTGTAGGGGACACCCCCGATCGGCAAGGATGTCCAGGGACAGCATGGGGACAGTCAGCCGTCCCTGGGATGGTAGGGGGACATCTAGGCGTCCCCCAACCGTCCCGGGGACGACTGGCTGTCCCCTAATTTCCAGCATGTTTTGGCAAATATAAGACAACCCGAAATTTTAAATGTTCATTTTTTTATTCTTTCTAAGTGAACCCCACACCCTCCCAACCCAAAAATGAAACATTAAACTTGCTTTCAAAGCCATTTGAGTTTATTTTTACATTCCAAAAAAAATTGCAGCTCAGAGGAAAGTGAGCAAGAGAAAAATGAGCCAGCCTCTCATACTCATCGTGGCAGACTGGCAGTGACTCAAACTTTGAGTCTGCTTTTGATGCAATGTTGGCAGATGCTGATTAGAGGCATCCATCATACTTTCTATTACTATGTTTTTGACATTTGTGACTGTCATTTTGACATTTGTAGTGCAAACTTGTAGCCTTCGGGCATTTTTTAAATTTTTTTTTTATATCATATGCACATTGACTGTTTGACATGAATTATGGAAGCAATTAAGTAGTTGTAGTACTATTAATTTGTTCGACTCTCATCACTCATGTGAACTCTATTGTTGTGTATATGTCAATATGATTACATTTGCAACTTTATCAATGTTCATTGTTATCATTATTCATACGAATATTTGAAATTTGAAATTTTCATATATATATATATATATAGCCGTTACCTTTGTCGTCCCCAAAAATCGCCTAAAACTTGGACATGGAGATTACATGGCAAATCAAATGAATTCAATGGGAGTTTGGGGGGCGATGCCCCCAACGGGGTCAAGTGGAAGCGTTCCCAATGGGGGTTTGGGAGCAATGCCCCTAGCGGGGTCGAGGGGTAGCACCTCTTATGGGGTTCGGGTGGGAGTGCCCCTAGCACACTCCCTATCGCAATACAGAGTGGGGTCAAGGGTGGAGCCCCAACCACCAAGCCCATATTAAGACTTCCAAAACCACATAAACCTTCTTGGTGTACATTATTTTGCATTCACAATAAGACCCAAATTAAGACCTTCAAATCCAAACAAACCTTCATGGCGGACATCATTTTTTTGTGGCGAATTGAGCTTTTTTAAGTTAAAAAAAAGTCAAGAAAAAGGCTCGGATTCGACAGGATCGGACCCATAGTCTGTGGGCTGAACCTTGTTTAAACCCATAGGGGACCAGACTCGGACCCCAAACCCAAGTCGGACCAGATTGGGACCCGGGACCCCCTACGGTGAATCGGTAACATAGATCAATTCAGTGTTCTAATGGTGTATCTTTTTTAATATTTCTTTTGGGAGTAGGCCACATGTCAAATGATTTAATGTTTAAGAACCATTCATCTTGAGTAGTGTTTCATAGGTACACCCATCTCTCATGAATTTTAATGGTTCACTTAGCACTAAAAAAATTTAAAATATGCAATGCTGGTCTGGGTATTATAGCTGTACTTAACATTAAAAAGAATGGTGAAAAGTTGAAAACACATTAAAAAACATAGAAATTCAAAGCTGAACTGCTTGTAGTCATGTTGCATGTTCTTCTAAATAATACTAATGAATTAATTGCTGACTTGGTGCTTTTGACCGAGAGCAATATGATGGTTTGTTCACATGGTTCTTGAATTTGGCCATGTTGAATATATTGCTTTTTTGAACAAATAATATAAATCCATCTAATATAAAACATGCCTTGACTCATTTAATATTCTGAATTATTCATTGCTAGCAGGGTTACACAGGGATGTGTTTCCCTCTTCTCAAGCCGCATCCTTGGCCCCCTTTCACCCCATGCCAACATCTTGGTATGGGGGTATGTAAGGGATGTCCCTTGGCTGTCCCCTGCGAGGAAAACTGGGGATAAATGAAATGAAAGTTGTCAATGACATCCATGAGATCGGGCAAGAGTTGAACTGCTTAACAAGAAAAAAAAATCACACTCAACAACCCTTAGTTCCTACTTTTGACTGTCCCCTATTTCTTTGCTGAGAGTATACAGGTGTAGAATGAGCAAAAGCATGATGACATACAGTTGTGTGGTGAAATCATGCAAATGTCAAATGAGAGCATATAATTGTAAGAAATGTATGTTGGTTGTGTTAGTTATGAAGGTTTTCATATCCTCATCTCACTCCTCATCATGTATAACCGATTGTTGTGTTAGTTATGAAGGTTTTCATATCCCCATCTCACTTCCCATCATGTATAACCGATCTGAGAAAGCTTTCAATGGTTTGTGATGTTTAGGTGATGTGTTAGGCATTATACTCGTACCCCCATTTCGGCCCAAGCACCCAAATTGAAAAGCTAAAAATCTGTCTACGTGTGAAGGTTGCCAAGAGTCTCATCTTATAGACCACCCAATTGGGTATCTCTCTTTCAAATTTGAGGAAAATCCGACCAAAATTGTGAAAGTTAAGCAACTGAGGGATTTTCCCAGTGTCAAGGATGTGTTTCAAATTTGAAGAAAATCCGACCAAAATTGTGAAAGTTATGCAATTGCGGGATTTTCCTAGTGTCAGGGATGCTGTGTTTCAAATTTTAGGAAGTTTTGAGCAAATTTGTAGAAGATATACAATTGTGGAAATTTGACCCTGACAATCTCCTCAATGAAATTGCGGAAATTTGACCTTGACATTCTTCTCAATGAAATTGAGGAAATTTGACCTTGACATTCTCGTCAATGAAATAGTGGAAATTTGACCCTCTAAATCTCTGCAATGCAATTGCGGAAATTTGATGCTCTAAATCTCCTCATTGAAAAATGACCCCTAAATCTCCGTGATGGTGCAGAAGGGCTTGGATTTCCACAATTTCTTCAAAAGACTTGTTTTTTGCCACTGACAAGTGCAGATAATGCTCCAGAACTGCAGTTTGAGGCATGCAACACATGATTTCACGCCATGACTTGTGACTAGTGCCTACATGCTGTGCTAAGGACGCCTAGTCTGCATACCTAATGCTGTTTGTTCAATCTGAAGACAACTTCTCCTCAATAGCATCTTGAATTTGGGTTCTCTTGTCTTTGAAAGGGGATTCAAAGCCATTTTTGAGAGGGTCTGGAAATTTTTTTTAAGGAATCTGAGAAGACTTTGAGCAGCGACTTGATTGCTTCTGTGTCTTATATTTCTTCGTACATAGTCAATGGCTGCAATTTTCTATAATAACTATATATTCTCTGATCTGAGCGTATATGAATACATGCTCTCAGTGTGTGTCATCTCCAGTTTGTGATCCAATATTTTTTTTGAGCAATGCAACATCAACTCTGTCCACTATCATCATACCAGTTTGTATAAAAATCCCTATGACTGCTCTTAGTGCAGCATCATTTGAAATTGAGGGGAGCATGAACAAGATCAATAACTCTAGATTTACGTTTCTAAGAATTACCCTTAGGTTATCAACATAAAGAGCCAAAACAAGGCAGAATGTTTCAACATCCACCAAATTTTTGTCAGAAGGAACCATAGAATTTTTGATTTAAGCTACCATGAGATACTGAATGCTTCATCCCATGAACAGACAGCTGCACAACATTGTCTGAGTTCTCATCTACAAAAATTCACTTTAGAGGAAGTATATACAGATTGGACGATCTGCCACACTTACTTCAAGTTTGGATCCAAAGTCTGCAACAATGGAAACTCTGGAGTGCAAAATCCTTGTCATCTCAAGCTTGTCAGTACCCAACACATCCTTCAAAAAGTCTAAGATAAAATAATTATTGATGTTGAAGGTACACTTGAGATACTGGTTCGAAACATCCCTGTACACATTGTTGTGCCCATGATTACCTCTTGACATACTGTACAGCATTAGGGACCTTACAAATTACACCTGAATAGCACCACAGGCCTTACAAATAACCTTGAAGAGCACCCCAAACCTTACAAATTATCAAGCTATGCCAAAACAGTATATAACACCCAAGATATATAGAGCCGATTGCATCTTTTGCACAAAATGGCAGTCTCTATATTATAATGAACTTGCATGCTAAAATACTCCCATTAATGTGATGGGGATCAGAAATTGGGGGAGGTGGCCGAAAGCTTAGAAGTTTTAACATTCAATAATATCACTAATCTGCAAGGCTTTGAATCAATGCAAGCCTTCACAAAGAAGGGAAATTGAACAATTCTGACATTTGCCAATCTATCTGCTATCCTATTGCTCTCTCTGAAATAATGATTAAAATGAATATCTTGAAAACTCCCACCTGGAGCCTACCTTCTTCAATGTTACTTTTAAGATTTTAATCTCTAAGATAATCACTGATGCACACAGTAATTATAACTTGAGAGACCTAGGTTCCTGGCTTCTTCCTAGGATATGCCAGCCTGTAAGCATTCTGAGATCCTTCTTTGGCCATTTAGTGGGGATAGAGGATGATGCTTTTGATTATTTTGTTCAAAGTTTTATTACAGATGGTCTGCCGCTTGATTATCATTAGGTTCATTGTTCTTTTAGTGTCTCTTCCCTTGTAAGGCTATTTTTTATGTCACTATATCTTCCTGTGGATTTAACTACTTTAGGCTTACCTTTTTCTTGTTTTATTCATTTTTGTTTTGTACATTTGTTTATTTGGTTTTCATCTTGAGTGCCCCAGTAGTCTTAATTTGACACTTTTTGGGTCCCATTGACCTATTTTGGTCAGTCTTGGATACTTAAATAATTTCTCTTTCTTTAACTCAATTCAGAAGCCACTATCAAAGCTAGAAAAGCGTCAAATCTTTCACATGATATGAAGTTCTAAAGAATTCTAAAAAATTCAGTTTTATTATGACAAGAAAGTCATATTGTGCAAGCAAAACTGAACTGTGTTTCTGTTGAGATGGTTTGGTATGTATTATGTCAATATTCAGCAAGTCTAATTGCTCCTCATCAGCCCTCATAGCTGTGGATGTTGCTTTTTCAATTTTGTGAACTTGTCCTCCTTTGCAAGTTAATTAATTAGGATGGCTACTACCAAATTACTGAAACCGACTTTATAAATACTCCTCAGTCTAGCAGAAAGTTTGCCATAAAACATTAAATCCCACAATGCATGAGATATATCAATGATTTTACAAAAGCAAAGAGAGCCTTTAAAGAACATTCAGGCCTAATTGTTACCATAGGAACAGTAAAAGATGATATGGGTGATATGTGGGCTGCCTTCTCACCAGAAAATTCTTTGTGGAATAAATAGTAAATCCGAAGTGCAAGTGTTAGTTCAATGGTTAAATATGGCTTGTACTCTAAAAGTCCTATCATTACAGGTTAAAGGGGATTCTGTATTAGTTATCAGAAGAATGAGTAAAGATCTGACCCCAAGCTGGGAGCTCAATATGATCAAAGAAGCCAATCCCTTATTTCTGTGTTTGAATCTGTATCTTTGACACACGTATTGTGTAAGGGGTTCTCCTTGTTAATGCTGGAGTTTTCATGCCACAAGGTTTGTTGAAGATGGGTTTTGGTTAGCTTTTGGTGTTGTTATGATCTAGGTTGACATGTACGAGAAATATAGAGGCATACAAGTGGCAGTTGAGTATTTTGACACAGTGCCTCGAATAGAGGTGGCCTCATCATCTGTTGTCATGACTAGATATGCTCAGATTGGGGATATTGATAAAGATGCCGAAGTTTGTAAGAAAATGCATCTTGCTGTTGTAAATTTAGTTCTTGACTTAAAGCAATAGTGGTTGTTGAGTGTTTTGCTCTTATAATCTGTGTAGTGTTATGTTTATTTAAAGCGGTTGTGCTGAGCAATGGACTTGGAGTTCTATTGGCTGTCTAAATGACCAGGTTGGCATTGGATTTAAATGTATATGAAGTTGGGTATTTTTTAAGGATTGCGGATCATTCGATACAGTGGTTTATTGATTTGTAATCTCATGGATAGTATTCTTTGCACAATGTGCATGAGTTGAGCTGGATGACCTGGTTTTGGAATTTTTTGAAACAATTACAATTTTCCTGGCTATTTTTAGAGGAATCTAACTTTGTTCACATTTGTTTTACTTGTGCCAACCTTATGCTCTTCTACAAGGCACAAAAATCTGTAAATATAATAGAATGCAGGTCTAAGTCTACAACAGTTGTGCCTGCCCTTTCAGACACGAGAAAGCGGTAACAGCCCAAAGCATGTGAATTGGAAACTGATATTTCTAGATATTGAAATTGTGACTACTCTGAAAGATATGTGAACAATGTGGGATTTCACAAAATGCACGTGGGTTGTTTGACATAATGCTCCAATGAAATGTATTCTTGACATGGCTTGATGGCTTTCCAGTGAATTGCCTCACCAAAATGTGGTGCCCTGGTTGGAAAGCATTGTATATTTTTAATCAACTTTAAGCTTCTGGTGTAAGTGACTCCTATCGATGTTTGTTGGCAGATACCACACGTGTGAAATGTAGAGCTTTGAGACCTAGGGTATGGAGATCATCTAAATAACTGAATGCAAATTAATTGGATGCCGTTAATTCTATAGCACAATTACATATGGTTGTAGGCAAAATGTATCAGCCAGATGTGAGCTCATGATTTGCAATGAATGCTGAATTTTCCATCCATTGTCTTTTGCCTGATGCATCAGTCAAGGAGGACTAATTTGTCCGGTTGGATTTCAGAGAGCATACATTTGTAAAAAATTGGCTATAGGAATCATTATTATTTTACGGTTTGTCAACAAAAAGCTAAATACATATTTGATATTTCTAATAAGAATCTGCATTTCTAAATTTGTAAATACAATTAAAATCTTAAAAGGGAAATGTCAAACATGACATTAATATTAATTTATCAAAATTCTAAAATATTATTAAAGAATGTTATCACAACTTATAATCCCACGATTTAGTATCAAATTCATGAACTTCCTTATGGGCTACAGTGTACTTAGTACATCAGAAAGTTTTGAATCATCAACTCATCATTGGATTTGCCTTTGAGTTCATCTTCGTTTCTTAGACTTTTGAAACCTGAATTTTGAAGAAGAGGGAGTTAGACACATTGGTTTCGACTTTTCTTATGTACAGCACAAATTGCTACTAACATAAATTACACGTCCCAACTCCTAGATAACAGAAAAATAAACTACGTCCTTGTAAATATATTTTTTTTCTGTTTTTTTTAAGATCATAAAATAAAAAAATTGTGAGATATTTTTATAATATTCCTAATAGTTCATGGGTATGGATTAAACTACAACCTTCTGATCGATTTTATTAATAATTTTTAAAAATCATTTAGATAAAAGTAAATTACTTTTTACTATTTTATATTATCTTTTTTTTTTTTGATATGTAAGAGGTGGGTTTTATAAAGATACTAGGATTTAGCCTGGCCAGCACACCAGTTGAGATCACAAAATAGGGATCTCATCTCCATGGATTTAGAACTATGTCTGATTTATTCAGCCATGGTCGTTCTGGACCATTCAAATCACTACCTACTTGATCACAATCCAAACCATTTCTACTTAGACTAAAAGACTACACCTGAACAACAACCCAACTACACCTGTGCATTACTCATGTTTCAGCAATTCAATTTATGAGACAGAATCATGGCAACTGTTGCCAGCTGGGTGTTGGCACCTGATTTAGCTTGAGGGCCCAGCATATCACTGATTGCCTTTATTTTGAAAATAACCTTTTCCTTTTTCTGCACTTTGACCCTTTCTATTTCCCCTTCATTCTGTTGCTGCATTTTGTTTGAAAGCATCCCCATTTTGACTGCTATTCCTCTTCTTTTTCCTTACTGTTTGCCATTCATTTCCCTCATCCCCAGCAGTTGAATCCTTTAGACCATGAGATGGAGCCAGAGAGGAGTAGTGCTCAACTATTGTGGTATGAAGACCTTCGCCTGCTACTGTTGAGCCTTGAAAGGTAGCTTCGCTGCCATCAACATGGGACAATTTTTGTTCAGTTCTTAATATTTGAGGAAGCTCGTTGATCTTTTTCTCCATCTTGTTGTTGGTATCAATTTTTGAGGAACCACAATTGTTGAGTGGGTTGAACACAAAATAAAGTTTTGGAGAAGCATCTTTCCACCAGGAAGCCTCCCATTTTGCTTGGGCTTTTGCATTTGGGCAATCTGCAGCAATGTGTCCAATTTTGTAACATCTTCTACACCTGAAAGTTAAGCCTTCATAATCCAAAGGTTGCATCCAACAGTTACCATTCACATTCAAGTTGATCTCTGTTGGAAGGGCTTTGGATGTATCTATCTCAACCAAAATCCTAGCGAAGGTTGTATGGATGAAATTTCTTGAATTTGCATCTGTGTGAATGAAGTTACCAAGAGAGTTTCCAATGACTGCAAAACAAGATTCAAACCAATAGTGTAGGGGAAGATTCGGGAGGCGAACCCATATCGACATAATTGAAAATGATTCACTGGCCGGATCAAAGTTGGGGTGCCATAATTTTAAAAGCAGTGTGATGGCATTTTTGTCATGCTTGCTGTCAAAAACCATTGTGAAAAGACCTTTTGCATTGGAATAAATCTCCAAATTATTTTTGCCTATACTTGATTGCTTGGGTTTAAAGCCAGGCAGAGGGGCGCCCTTAGTTCGCCCATCCATCCCCCATCCATTTTTAACATCATTCATAAAGGATTCCGTAGCTAATCCGACCCTATCAAGCATCACATCGAAGGTCAAGGAGGATCGTGGGAAGGCATCAACCCTTCCAAAGACACCCCTAGGCATTGCCCGAGCGGCATAACCAATAGTAGAGATTTCTTCACCATCCCGGAAAACCCTAATGAAGCCATAAGAGGTTTTTGGAGCAGATCCGACCCCTGTAAGTTTATTGTTGGTAGTCAAGCCAGATCGAGGGGAGACATTTAGTAGGGCTGCCCCAAACACAGCCCGTGCGTGAATGTCTGTAGATTTTGGTACAACAGTGAGGGAGGTCGGCAATATTTGAGTTTGTGGAAGCAAGCTCCCACCCGTGCCTATGCCCAAGGAACCCTGAGCGGCAAATTCTCCAACTCCCCGCAAAACCTCATCGCAGCCATGAGCTCCACTATTGCCATGAGCTCCACTATTGCCTGCAATCGATGCCCTAGTTTTCAGTAGCGAGGCCATTTCCTTCAATAAAACCTACATGGAATCTCTTGTTTAGTGCATTATATTTTTGTCAATGTTTTTTAATAAACTTTAATATACTATTTTACATAATCTTTAGAGTGCATGAAATTACAATTTCTTTTTATGTTTTATCCTTTTTATAGAATTCATATTAAATATATGAATGATAATTTCTTTTCCATTTCAGTATTTCCTAAAATGCTTCATCTCTATATTAATTTATTTTCTTTTATCTAATTTTTTTAATTTATTATTTTGATTTTCTTTGAGTATAAATTTTATAACAATGGAATTAACAATATATAGTAAATACTTAAGAGATATATGGGTTTTTAAGTTCTATTCTTAAAGTTAAAACTAAATAATACATACTTATGCTCTCATGCTGAAATGGGAATAATAATCCTGTTAATTCCATCCAACAAAACAGCCAGTGACGGCTCTAGCAGAAAAGGTTGGGCAGAAATAGAGGACAATCATGAAAGAAAAAATGTATTGAACCAACACCTAAAAAGGATTGTTTCAGATTTCAACAGTCTGTGTCCATTAATTCACATCTATTTGTCTTACCATATAGGTGTACAATAAACAAGTGAAGTGTCCATGAGCATGGCAGTAAATAGGGTTGACTTGAAGCGAAATAAATGGTATCTAAAAGCAATAGATCAAGTTAAAGCATACAGATAAATTGCAGGTTGAGCAGGAGGAATGAAGACCTTTTTACACGATTGAAATGTGTACAAATATTCTTGTTAAATTTCTTTTTGGGAAGTTCTTGGCTGGTAGCTTTTGTTTAGTATACTATTTACTTGTGAGGATGGGTTAATCTTCATTTTGGGAACTTAGTATGTGTTTTGAACATTCTTGGCTTTTGATTTGTATTTTATTTTACTTGTGAGGATGGGTGACCTGTGCACAAACTCCATTAAGCAATACAAAACTAACCCATAAATAAGAAAACCTTTACATTGAGATAAAAATAACTGGAGACTCTGCAAATAACAAGCATTCATCAAATGGTATGCCAAACCAAATGTTTATTTTATTTGGAAGGTGAAAATTGGGTAGTGAGGTGCAACTAATGTGATTTGTAATTTCAAAGGAACATGATACTACAGTAGACATAATGACACTCACTAATTGAAATTGGAAATGGGTTTCTTAATTAGAGTTTTAACATCAAACTGAGTTGATCAGCTTGAAATTCTACTGCTTCAGTCTCTATAACCCAATTGGAAATTGGGCTGTTGTTCTACAAATAAATATGATTAGCGTAACTATATCCTTGAAACCACTTGTTATGGAGTAAAAAATGATATGTAGAGTTAAAGCTCTGGGTTGTTTAAATAACACAGGTTATTTTCAAAGATGCTTTGTATTGAAAGCAGTGCAGTTTGACAAACTGATAACTTATTTGTTGCATGTGCAGTTTCGTCATTTTGCCAATAAAATTGGTAACTTAGAACGACCATTTCTGAAGGAGTTCTTTCCTCGCTGGGTAGAGTCTTTTGGCTGTCCAGTTTTGAGGTCTGCTCTGTTTCTCTATTTTTGAGGTTAATTTAAAATAATATTATTGAAATATTTATCTATACTACATGTTTTCTTCCCAGATTTGTTTACCCTAAAATTTAATCTATAAATGATTGCTTTGAAAGGATGGGACTGTCATACAACAAGCGGCGAAATATGATTGAGTTGGCTGTTTTGCGTGGATGCACTTCTAGTACAAGGTCCTTGCCGGTAGTTACTGGAGGTAGTGTTAGCAGCGAGTTACAGACAGGCGAAATTGGCTGGCCTGGAATGATGAGTGTCAGAGTTTATGAACTAGATGGTATGTATGATCATCCAAGCTTGCCCATGGCTGGAGATACCTGTCAGCTACTAGAAATACAATGCCATTCAAAGCTTGCAGCTCGTCGTATCCAGCGCCCAAAAAAAGGTAGTAAAGCTGATGGGTCAGACGATAATTTAGAGGCCACAGCAACTATGGATTCACGTCCTGGGTAAGCATTTTTCCATATGTTTAAACTTATGCACTTGGATGCAAACAAAGTATTCATCCATCCATCTTTTCCAATTTTTAAATGATTGACTTTGCTTCTTGTTTACCTCTGTTCTTTGCAGACTGGAATCCCCATTGCTGTGGTTGAGGGCAGATCCTGAGATGGAATACTTGGCAGAAATAAATATTCATCAACCTTTGCAGATGTGGGTAAGGTTGACTGCCATACATGAAATTTGATTTGCC
The DNA here is from genome assembly GCA_007258455.2 of Sequoia sempervirens. Lineage (NCBI taxonomy): Eukaryota > Viridiplantae > Streptophyta > Pinopsida > Cupressales > Cupressaceae > Sequoia > Sequoia sempervirens. The sequence continues at coordinate 18,418 of VDFB02020659.1, read as the reverse complement.
AGTCTATTAAAGAATATTTTGATATGACAATTAAAAGGTTCCATTAAGCAATTAAGAACAATTTTTTACAGGTTATCTATAATATTTACTAATGCTGTGTCCATACTGTAACATGTTTTCATCATATTCATGTTTGACTTTGTCTCCTAACTTTCTTGTATGACCGTTGCTGTTACTCACTGCTAAAATGTTATTTCTAGCTGAAAATTCATTTTGAAAGAAATATTCGCTAACTATTTCTGCACATGCTTCTGCCCCATAGTATGTCATTAACTTGTATGCAGACATCCCAATTTTTTTAGATCAAATGAAATACCCATACAATGTTGATGACTAATCTTTGGTTCAACAAACAGTTGTTGTATCCTACTTAATCACTCATCTATTCATGTAACCATCCAATCACCTAATGAATAGGATTAAATAATAACTAATATTTAATCCTATCCCTTTAAGTATTATAGCTTATGCACTATGCTGTAATAATTCTAACATTCCATCCCTTCCCCTATTATATCATTGTCCTAAGGAGGAGCAAGAATACTAAATACCAGGACTGGGACAAACCCAACAATCCTAAACAATTACAAACTCTTGATGAACGTTGACATACAGAGTAGTTCATGAGGATTTGGACATACAAAATAGTTCATGACTTACATTGTTGTGAACAGGGATGAATTGAATTGTTCACCTCAATGGTAATGGTCTCATTGAGCACTTGACCAAGGATATGGACGCACTCAACTATCCTCCACAATTGTGAACATGGACTAGGAACACACACTATCCTCCACAATTGTGAACATGGACTAGGGACACACACTATCCTCCTTCACAATTGTGAACATGGACTAGGGACACACAACAGTCCACAACACCTTGTGACTAGGGACACACACAACTAGCCATAGATGATCAGTTGAATTGGCCCTTAATGATCTTCACTGCATTCTGTGAAAAGGAACAAATTCAACCATTGACAATGAGTCTGGCATGGGTCTCTACTGAACATGTTTGAAAAATTGCAGTGGGAATCTTGTCCAGACTGAATGACACCTTGTGAACAGGGGCACACACATCTATTCGTAAGGAAAAATCCTTGATTCAATTTGGTTCAGATATTTCTCCACGTTATCCTTGTGGGGAGGTCTTTGTCATGTGCTGCAAAACCAAAGTCTTTGCCATTGCTCTCACTAGTAACCAGTGCCTTGAATGTCTTCAACTTGCCATCTAGCAAAGTCTTTTGCTTGCTGAACACAGTTCATCACAGGAAGACCCCATTCTTTGCATTAAAAGCATACGGATCATTTCTTTGATATCTGGATCTGATTTGTTTTGGTGGATGAAGAACTCTTACCTGATATGGAAGAACTCTTAGGCTTGTTCTTTATAAATAGTGCTGTTTCATCCTTTATTAGACTTGTTGACTTGATTCTCTTCATTAATTAGAGCAGAAATTACATGTTCCAAACTAGTTTAATTTTGTTCAATGTGAGCACAATATTGGCATACGTAGCAGCAATAGTATTTAACAAGACCACTTTAGTATCATCATTATCTATTTTGGCATTTATTCCAGCAAGCTGATTCGTCAAGGAACAAAACTTACTTACGTGATGGATGATATTGTTGCCTTCATCTTTAGTCCAAATAGATTATGTTTTAGGGTCATCTTTGTCACTCGATGCTTGGATCCAAACAATTTATTGAGATCATCCCAAGTTTGCTTTGAAATCTTGGAGAATTTTATGTGATGTAGATATGCATTTGACAACACGACCAATTATTGCTATTGGTTTTTGGTCTTTAACAGTCCACTTTGCCACATCATCAGGAGGCTGTGGATTTGGTGTGTTCACAACTATTTGTTAAGTCCTATTCAATCAGCCTGAGTTGTAGGTTGACTTGCCATGTATGGAAGTCTCCCTTGTTTTCTCAATGTGCAGAAAGGATAAAAGATTCTTGCCTCCTAATAACAAGGGTGTTGGGTACCACTGGCACTGATGATGCAACCTCTAATGAATTTCATGCCTTTTTATTTTGAATTATCGCATTAAGCTAAATTATACATTGATAATCTTATTTTTTTCAAACACATTTAACTATAAGTGTTTCTTTATAAAAACCAAAACAAACTCATGTTACATTTGACTTATTCAACAGTAGACATCAATATTCACAACTTAAAAAATTATTAAACTAAGTAAAGTAACGTGTCATGTTACCAACATGCAAAACATCTGTTTAGACTTATTCAACAATAGACAGGAATATTCACAACTTAAAAAAATATTAAATTGACAGATAAAGTAATGTGTTGTGTTACCAACATGGAAAGCATCTGTTGAGAATCATCAGTATGTAAGAATCTCAAAACCCAATGGAACAAATAACTTTGTCCCATTCTAATCTTCTCTCTGCATAGCCAGGGAATAGTCAAATTTTGACCTTCACTTTTATTTTCACATGTTGGTGACCTCATCCAGTAAAAAAATGCACAAGGATATTTTCTCTTCCTCTTATGTCCTGACAGGATTTGCTGCTTTGTATAAGGAAAATAATCACATCAATGATGGGAACCTGGCATATAGCACCCTTGTTGCCTGAAGTCACAGGACACTGAAGGAATTAAGAATAGGTAACAATGGCTGAAATAATTCTTGCTTTTGTGGGAAGAGATTTGATTGGAAGCCTGGGACATCAATGCACTGAGTCATAGGGAAGAAATCCACATTGACTTATTGGCACAACAAGAAGTACAAGTCCACCTTGGACAGTTCTAGATAGAGAATAGTTGAAATGGTAAAAACTTCTTACATTAACATAAAGAAAAGTTTACATTTTATAGAGTGCATAAAGCACTGTAGATATTAAATATATCTACCTACTAAAAGTTACTGTAGAAACAGTAACAACAAAAAAGACTAAACATAACATTGACCATTAAATAATATAAGAATAATATATTCTAACACCCTCCCTTAATGGTCAATCCGTCAACAACACCAAGTTGCCCCCTGAATTTTACAAATTTATCGGGGCTCAGAGACTTGGTGAGAATGTCTGCAGTCTGATCCGCCGTCGGAACATACTGCAGCTGAACTGATCCGTCTTCTACCAGCTGGCGAATGTAGTGACAATGAAGCTCAACATGCTTGGTACGTTCATGGAAGACTGGATTTTTGGCCAGTTTGAGCACCCCTTGGTTATCAGTGTACAAGGGAGAAGGTCCTGCTTGTGACATGTGCATGTCAGAAAGCATCCTACGAAGCCAAACTGCCTCACATGCTGCTTTACAGTTCCTCGATATTCAGCTTCTGTCGAGGAAAGAGCCTGCCTGTTGCTTCTTGCTGGTCCATGTAACAACACCTGTACCCAAACTGAAGACATACCCAGAAGTAGATTTTCTGTCATCCACTGAACCTGCCCAATCTGAGTCTGTGTAACCAATCAGCATTGGATCATTGCATCTGCCATACAAAATGCCATAGTCGGAAGTGCCCTTAACATATCTCAGCACCCGCTTCGCTGCAATCCAATGATCAGCTTTAGGAGCTGTCATGAAGCGAGAGATGTAGCTCACTGCAAAACTGATGTCAGGTCTAGTGGCAGTGAGATAGATGAGACTGCCCACTAGTTGCCTGAAGGTCGTTTCATCGACTGGAGGTGAATCAGAGTTGGCTGATAACTTTAGCCCCTTCTCCATGGGTGTGGAAGCAGGTTTGCAGTCCTGCATTCGGAATTTGTCAAGCAAACTTCTGGCATATTTTGACTGAGAGATGAAGATGCTACCATTGGTCTGCCAAACTTCAATACCCAAACAATAATGGAGAAGCCCCAGATCTGTCATGTCAAAAGCCTGACACAAAGCTTGTTTGATTGCCGCAATCAAATGTGTTGAACTACCAGTAATGATCAAATCGTCAACATAGACAACAAGAAATAGAATATCATCACCAGAGTGTTTGACATACAGATTACTGTCAGAAGGGCTGCGCTGAAAACCATGATCAACCAAGTACTGATCAATCTTGAAGTACCATGCACGGGGAGCCTGTTTCAGTCCATAGAGCGCTTTCACGAGTCTACACACTTGATGTTCTTTGCCGGCAACCTTGAAACCAGGAGGCTGTGTCATGTAGACTTCTTCCTGCAAATCACCGTTGAGGAAGGCACTCTTGACGTCCATCTGATGAACTGTCCAACCAAATTGGGCTGCAATAGCGAGAAGAAGACGAATTGTGCTCATCTTGGCAGTAGGAGCAAAAGTCTCCTCGTAGTCAATGCCCTCCCGCTGTGTGAATCCCCGAGCAACCAATCTGGCCTTGTACTTATCCAAAGTACCATCTGCATGATACTTGACCTTGTAAACCCATTTGCAACTGATAGGTTTCTTCCCAGGAGGAAGATCAGAAAGAACCCAGGTGTGATTCTTCAAGAGACTATGATATTCTGTCTGCATAGCCTGTTCCCACTCTGGAATTCTTTTAGCCTCTGAATACGTCTGAGGCTCGTAGACGCTGTGGATGTTGGCCATAAGAGCGAAGTTGACTGTGGACTGCTGCTTGCTCTTGCTACGAGTTGATCTACCCTCAATGAGTTCATCATCATGAAGATCGCCGATAGTCTTGACCCACCACTTAGGCCGACGAGTAGAAGTGCCAACATCTGAAACAGGAGTAACAGCATCTCTTGGGATTTCTGGAACAAGGTCATCTGGATGTGAATCCTGAGGAAAGTCAAGTGGTGCGAGATCAGGACCAGTAGACCCCTCATCTTCAGAGTCAGAATGCTCTGAAGCCCTCCCATCATGGGAACCAAGAGGAAGACGAACACCCTCATCAGGAACCTTCGTAGGTTGATCCGCAGGACTTGTTGTAGGAACAAAGGGACCAGTAGTCTCATCAATCACAACATCACGGCTGAATATGAGACGACCTGTCTCCACATCAACCAACCTGTAGGCTTTGTGATTGTCGCTGTAGCCAGTAAACATAAGTGTCTGGCTCTTGGAGTCCAACTTGGCACGTTTGGCATCTGGAATCCATACATGAGCGGTAGAACCGAAGACTTTCAAATGGCCCACCTTAGGCTTGCGTCCTGACCAGGCTTCTTCTGGAGTCATCTTCTTAACGGCCTGTGTAGGTGACCGATTCAGGAGGTAGGCAGACTGCCAGTATTTTTAGGTACATTTTGTACTCGAGCATAGAACGAGCCATTTCGGTAATGGTGCGATTCCTACGTTCGACGACACCATTCTGCTGAGGGGTGTAGGGTGTGGTAAGTTGGCGCTTAATGCCGTGTGTAGCACAAAAAGAAGAGAAGTCAGCTGAACAAAACTCCCCCCCATTATCTGACCTTAGAGTGACAATTTGAGAACCTGATTCTTTCTCAACTAAGGCTTTAACTGCTGAAATGTCTGAACACATCTGATTTATGTTTCAGAAAATACACCCACATTTTCCGACTGAAATCATCAACAAACAATAAAAATACCTGGACCCAGTAACAGAAGGAGTGTTCATCGGTCCACATACATCAGCGTGAACCAGTTGAAGTACCTTGGAGGCTCGCCAAGAATCACCATCCGAGAACGGTGTCCGATGCTGCTTGCCAGCTTGACAAGCTCCACAAACTCCATGATTTGTAGTTTGGATCTCAGGTAGACCAGCAACAAGACCCTCCCGAGATAACTGAGAGAGGTAGTGGACATTCAAGTGCCCATAACGCTGATGCCAAAGTTTGCTGATGGTTGTACTTCGGGCTGCGAGAGCGTGCTCTTGAGAATCACCAGAATCAGCAAGTCTGTACAGACCGTGATCCTCAAGTCCCATAGCAATGGTAGTACGAGTCTCCCGGTCAACGATGCTGCAGGTGGACGAGCTGAAAACAACATCCAACTGGGGAGAATGCCGCATGATCTGACTGACGGAGAGGAGATTATGTTCCATGCCTGGAACATAGTAGACATCGAGAAAGAGTAAATTTCTTCCTCCTGAGTGAATCTGGACAGTGCCCTTACCAGCGACTGTGTACTCTTCACCTCCTCCGAAAATGACAGAATCTGAGAATGGTTCAAACTTGGTGAACCAATCGCGACGATGAGTAAAATGCCGCGAAGCCCCTGAATCGATATACCAGGCAGAAGAATGTACTGGATCTGCAGTTCGCTTGGCCATAAAAGCATAGAATGCAGACTCTTTCTGCTCAGTGTGCTCGGCGACATGTGCCTTCTGTTGAGATCCTCCCTGCTTCTTTTGTTCAGAAGCCATCCGAGTGCGACAATCAGCCTTAATGTGACCGTATTTGTGGCAATAATTGCACTGAACGTTCTTCTTCTTCTTGCTGTCCTGTGAAGAACCAGAGCCTTTCGGTTGAGAAGATTGAGGCTTCCCTTTGTTCTTAGCAGAAGATTTGGCTGAGAACGCCTGTTCTGTGGAGGACGAACTGGCACTGCTTCCAAATTGCTGTCTCCAACGATCTTGTTGTAGAAGCTTGTTACACAAGTCTGGAAACTTCAAGTCGACGTTCGTTGAAGTAATATTGAGCGTCTCAATGAAATGCTCGTACGATTTTGGCAAACTCTTCAGAGTAATGACGACCATGTCCTCTTCCTCCATCTTTCGTCCAATGGCTTCCAGCTGGTCTCGAATCTCTGTGATCTTCGTCAGATGCTCTTGAAGAGTGGCGTGCTTCTCGTCCATCATTATTGAAAAAAGCATGTTCTTAAGAAAAAACGCACGACTCTTATCTGACGTTTCATGAAGATCCTTCAAAGTTGTCCATACCTCAGCAGCTGTTTTTCCTGACGGCACTTGTGGCAGTTGATCGTCAGTGACAGATAGCTTGATGAGCATGACGGCTTCTCGGTTGCGTTCATCCCATTTGTCCTGATCCTTTCCGGCTACAGTGGGTCGAGGTGAGTGCCCCAAGACGACCTGATCGAGACAACGATATTCAAAGATCGTCAACATACGCTGCTTCCAGGTGTTGTAATTCTTCCCGTTGAACTTCTGGCTGCTTTCGAGCATTATGTTCGTGAGAGATGCCATCACGTACCTCGCGGTCAAATTGGTGAAGGCAAGATAATGCAAAGAAAACAGAAATACAGAAACCCGAACACGGATTTTGAGGTTTTACTGAAAACCCAGAAGAGATAAATAAAAACCCAGAAGGATGGAAGAATACCCAGAAAATTTTGACAACACGAATTTCGAGGCACGGAAAACGAGGTACCCAGAAAAATCTAGTGACAACCCAGTTGAGATCTCGCAAAACCCAGAAGGAATCTGCGATCAGAAAAAAATTTCGAGTTCAAACTGAGGCACAAATTTCGATGCACAAAAAACGAGGTACCCAGAAAAAATGGACGACGACCCAGTTGAGATCTCGGAAAACCCAGAAGGAATCTGCAAACGAAAAAAAATTTCGCCTTCAAACAGAGGGTCAAAACCCTAGACGAACTTGCAGAAACCCTAGGCGGCCATTAAAACCAGAAAAAAATTGCAGAAAACAGCTCGAATCTGCACGAAAATTTGGCAAAAGAGATGCCAAACCCTAGGCGACTAAGTTGCAGGAAGGGGCGACCACGATTTTGCTAAAAAAACCACCCAAAATCAAGCAAAAACGCGAAAAAACGCGATTTCATAGAAAAACGCGATTTTCAGACCTGAAATCCCATAAAAAAGCAGATTTTTTTCGCCCAGAAACGCGTTTTTAGCACGCAGGAGAAATACCACGACTTGCAGCAAGAGGGTCGAATTTTCTGTGAGAAAATACTCACGAAAATTGCAGATCAAAGCCCTCGAAATTTCTGGTAAAAAAAAACGCGATTTGAAGCTCAGAAACCCTAGCACAGAAAAAATTCGAATTATGGCTGCAAATAGGCCCACGAATTTTTAGGGTTCTTTTTTTTCTGCTCTGATACCATGAAATGGTAAAAAACTTCTTACATTAACATAAAGAAAAGTTTACATTTTATAGAGTGCATAAAGCACTGTAGATATTAAATATATCTACCTACTAAAAGTTACTGTAGAAACAGTAACAACAAAAAAGACTAAACATAACATTGACCATTAAATAATATAAGAATAATATATTCTAACAATAGTCAAGAATGTCATATGGCCTACATGGACGAATGGCATTTCCTTTCTTCATGCAGCTATCAATCTGCTGCTGTTGACTGTAATATGGTATGAATTTAGGCATAGGTGAAATTTTGGAGGAGGAATGACTCCTGCTCTGATGCCACTGACATTAACTTGTATGCACATACATTAAAAATTTATTGATCAAATGAAATATTTGTACAATGTTGATTCTAACCTTGGGTTCAATAAACAGTTCAAACATAGACTGTTGTTATAACATACTCAACCAAACATCAATTCAGGTAACCATTCAAGCACCTAACGAATTGTAGATTAAATAATACTATTATATAATCCTATACCCTTACTTAACCAAACTATAATAAACCAAAAATATCATAGTTTATATAATATGGTATAATAATTGCTAACTAGTATATTGGATGGGACATATCCCAATTTTATTTTGTCCTAGAAGGATTTCTTAGGAGTTACAAGATTTAATATGGTCGCTTGACTCAGAAATGGAGTTTTGGAAGAAGTTTACATGAATCATGAAAGCAAATATCTTTCTTGGGAAACCAAAAGATATAGATGTTTTCAATTTCTTGGGATAATATTGGGAACCCCAAAAAATGCAAAAACACTAAAAAAGGGTGAAATGGCTGATGTTTTATATTTAAGGCCATCCTAATTGTGTAGAGGGGGAGAGAGTGGTGGTAAATATGAGTGTACACATGAATTTTGAAATGTGGATTTTTTTCATAAATATTGAAATCACCAATTATAGTGCATTCTGCATAGTGCATTACTACATAGTTCAACTTCAAAGTTGAGCTTCAGAATTAAGTGCAAACTATAGAATACAAATGTCAACCTACAAATTACAAAACCTTCAGTGTGCCCCCAAATGCACACGATATCCTCAAATAGTCAATCAGTCTTTCAGTGCACCCTCATCCTAAGGATGCAGGGCTAGCATGATTTCGCTTGCCATTAGGTATAATCCTCACGGCATTGAGATTTCCTGCCTCCATTGTTCTGTGTCTGTCATCTGCTGGAGATTTAAGCTATTTGTTTCTACTTCATTTATGTAGACAAACTGATGTGTCATTCTGCTTGTGTGCGTGCTTTTCTTTTTTTTGTATTTAACCTCTTAACCCCTGATACCTCTCTCTCTCTTTGACACACACTAACATGTATGTATCTGTCTCACAATGACATTTAGCTTCTATAATTAAATCTTATGAGTTAAATCCTCTTAATAGCCTTCCATCTTTCATGTGGTAGAAAATGCCTGGCGATGATTTTGGTAACCTTGCATAGGATTTGCATTACAAATTATGCAAGTCATTTCTGACAAATGAGTGGATTATGACAATTTGAAATACAACTCAACAACGAAGTCATTTTTGTTTCTGTATGTAAGTAACCAATTTGATAAGTGCCCAAGTAGCTTCATTTCCATCCTACGCACTGACTATGTATGGGGAAGGTATAATGGATCCATGCAGTGAAGGTAATCTGATCCTCCCCAACCATCAACTTGGCTTGAAATAGTCAAAAAGGAAATCCATAGTCCACAAGTAATAGTTATTATCTTTCTTATGTATATTCTTTTTCATAATCATTTTCAGATTTTCTAATCTATCATACATTCACAACATAACCATACATCACAACACATTACAACCCTTTCACACAACTTCATGACACATCTCAACATGCATCACAACTCAACAACACAAAGAAAAAATACATAGCCAAGCTAACAAAACATATCTAAACATCACTCCATAACTCTATTACATCATACGACTACTATAAACATCACAAAAACCTCATAGGTATCTCAAGCAACACTAAAGCTCATTTCACATCAAGTTGTCAATTACACACTTATAACAAAGAACAGTAGCAAACAATTTATCATCTGTTTAGCGCCCTACCTCTCATGCAGATTGGAATGGATTTTTGCAATCAGGCCATAGGTCTTCACATCGAGAATCTCTTAGTACATAGTGATAGATGTACAGTTTGAATGCATAAACAACCTACGGATCCTCTATTCTCTACTCTATTATGACAAAATGTGACGTGATGCATATATTGTGAGGAGTTTTATTTGCCTACATGTATCTTGAGTTCTTAAACATAGTTGTAGTATGAGTACCAAAATATATCATCCACTACAAGGATAGTCACACACATACACCCAAAAGACCATAAAATTGTCAATAACTCATAAATTATTGACATTACTCAAAATTTGTTTTGATGGAAAGTTAGATTTACATATAAGCTTACATCCCATTAACTTTTCCATACAATTCTATTATGAGATGTATTTGCAGACAATTCTTGACGAGTCTGAAGAAATTGTGCTCCTGACCTTTTATGGAAGCTAGAAAAGTAGTCGCTTGTTTACTTAATTGTGGAAAATCTATAAACCATGTCTTTGCTAATCCTTGGTGAGAATGTTTTACCCATAGCTCTGAACCATATCAAAAAATCTCAAAGACCTAGTTTACCAATTTTGAAATATGATCAAAACAATATTAGGCCATGGTAGAGACATACAAATTGCAGCAGACCTACATGTTGTGGTAGTGACCTTTAAATTTATACAACAAAACAGTGTCATCCTGATACATTATTTTTGCCATCTGACTTCTCAGATCACTTCCCAGGTCTTCCTCTAGATTTTGAACAACCCAGAATTTGTATTTGACCTCAAACAAACTGAGAATAAGTAAAACATAATTCAAAGGTGATGTAAATGCAAATTTGAAGGTTCAAGAAAGAAATTAACCAAACACATACACTTGCACGGACTCCTTAAACAACCTACCAACATGTACTCATTCATAAAAGAAAGAGAAACGATCCATTTTGGTACAAACATCGAATCAAGTGCACTTCCATAAAAAGCACAACCCCCAATGCAAATTGATGAAATTGATTTCCCAAGAAGATACAAATCAGCAAATAGATCATTCATGAATTAAATTCCAAAATGTATATTCAATACAAAAGTATACCTAATCATATATGGAACAATGCAATCAAATGTCTATTGCTTATTCAAACACGCTATACAATAATTGTAAGCACAAGCAATTATTGAAAGCAACGGTGTCTACCACATAAATATAATGTGAAATCCACAAGTATATTCTCACATCAAAATTACAATTAGATGGGTAAAAGAATAATAAGTCAAAAGAGGTTTCAAGTTTGGGATATTACAAGCAACTTGGGTATGGAAGATGGTGTATTGCAACAGGGATGCAAAGTATTGAAAAATATAAATAATTTTTAAATTTAATAACACGTAATTTATTTGCATAGTATAAATATAAAAAATGTTATGAAGGTACTTGGAGATAGCAAAGTTCTGAAAAATATAAATAATTTTAAAATTTAATAAGATGTAATTTATTTGCACAATATAAATATGAAAAAACGTTATGAAGGTACTTGGAGATAACAAGGTATTGAAAAATATAAATAATTGTTAAATTTAATAAGATATAATTTGTTTGTATAATATACGATTGTGGATTGCGTTCATAATCTTTTATTTTCTTACAAATTCTGTTTTTGCTTCGCCTTTCACGACTTCCCTCTCAACCAACAATCTCTTCCACCATAAAAATGGGATCTGCATTCTTGGCAATCCAATTTGGGTATGGATTAACGTCATCCAAGTTAAATCACATCACAACTCTTCCTCATTGCTGCCTTTTTGATGTAAAAGTGAAGATTGTATCACACACACAATTGGGTTGAATGCTTGCATTTCTTTGTGTAAATGGCATGAAACATGTTTCATTTATGCTCACACTTAGAAGTGCTACAAGGTAGCACAAAAATATTTCACAGGGCTTTGAAGGTTTTTTATTTTGCACATTAATTTTCATACCACAAATTTGCAAAGAGAACATTTATAAATTTGTAAGTAAACTATAATTATTAAGCAAGTCTATTAGCTACAAGACTATGATACAATTGTTGAAGGACTTAGTCTTTTTTATTTGGTTTTTGGGTTATTGTCCTTCATTTCTATAAGGTGAAAAACAAACTTCCCTTTGCATCTTTTTGAAGAGCACAAAAGATATACTGAGAGGGGGGGGGTGAATCAGTATATCAACAAATTTTTACCCTCTTACTTATTTATCAACTTCAAGCTTAAACATACATCAACTATTTGGTATGAACCAATTTACACAAGTTGACTCAACTTTTATTGAAATGATTTTTACAAAGTAGGCACCAACCTACAGATTTACAATAAGATGATTTGGTAGGACACAACCTACAAGGAACATCCAAACCTTTACAACTTTAGTAGGCACCTACCTACAAGGAGCACCAGCCCCTAATGCAAGGCACCAACCTTGACTTGATGGTTGCAAGATGATGCCTTCAATCTGACCTGCACTATCCCAATCCTCCAATCTGCCTTTGGTGATGAATGATCTCACACTTAGCCCACACAAGGAGATGGGACTTCAGATTTAGAATGCTCTCTTACACAACAACCACACATTTTACAATGATTTGGATATCACTCATATATACTTCTCAAGAGTTGCACCTTTTATATGAAAGAATACATCTATTTGTATCCTTTGAAAACCTGCCCTTTAAAAATTGTTTATCTCTTTTAAAAACAGACTTCTTTTATTGTATTTTCCTTGATCATATTTTTATTGTCCAATTAAGACTGACGCATATTACCTCAACTGGGCATATCTTATCAAAAATTGTTTTTGATAAAGACGTGCTTCTTCAGATTGTGTCAATCTTTTAGTAAAAGACGTCCTTCCAGATTATATCGACTTTTTCTTTTTAGCAAAGTTTATTAAATTGTGTCTCTTCAGATAAAGTCGTGCCTTTCTAAAATGTATTCGTGCCTTTTTATTATCGGACTTTCTCTCCTTTTTTTGTTAGCGAATTCCATTTACTCGTGCCTCTTCAGATTTGAAAAAGACGTGTCTTTCTGTATTCGCGTCTTTGTTTAGTGAAAACCATTAACTTTTAATGACATCCTTTCCAAATTATCATACGTCTTGCATAAGAGACGATATACATAACACAAAGCGTTCTTTCTAGATATTACGTGTCCTTTCATATCTGCCTGAATCGTGTCTTTTACAAACTTTAATTAATTCTTGTGTGTATACGTCTTAATTTAAAACTCTTAACAAATTTGTCTTATTATCTCCTTGTGGATATCAACGTATGATTTAATTTGTGGCCATCCGAATAACCCTTCACAATTTGATCGCTAAACATCCGTTATACTTCCAGTCACTGCATAACTTTATTTCTGGAAAAGTATCGTGTCTGGTCAAGTAGCGGCTCATACAAACTACGGGAGTCATCACAGGACAACAACGTTCTAGGCTTCCAAACCACGAAACACACACAGGTCATTCTTGTTTCATCACACCAATATCAATCTCAACGATTTATTGATAATTCTGAAGTATTATCTTCATAGAGCAATCTTCTTTAACAAACGCCTAATATAGATCGGGCCACATTTGTAGATGCTTGAGATCATATATTCATCTTTCTCATATCGGTGATGATGATGATGACTGAAACAATTCCCAGATTTCTTCCTTCAAAGATTACTAGAAAAAGAAATGAGGTCTACTCCAATGACTGTTCCAAAACTATAATAATATTCTTTAGAGTTATCTCATAGACTTCACTGTGATCTACTTGAGATCTGCATTCAAATATGTTATCTTCAGTTACTCCTGTCATACTGTTCTTGAAGATGATCAATCTGAAGATGATTACTTCATTAAGCTCATCATTGTATGTAACATCTGGTTTTTCTTAAACTTATCATATTATAAGCATTGTATCTACAATCTTTCTTTTTCTCAATCTTGTTCATTCATTTGTCATCAATGACTTCATCCTTTTATTTTGACATCAATGACAATATTTCCAACACTTTTTAAATTTGTAACTTGTCAAGAATTGTGACTTTAAAGGGTTTCATTTAACATCATCCTCTCTAGGCATGTGTTGAGGCCATCCATAATATTCTCATCAACAAAAGGAATTGAAGTGGAGAAACTTGGGATTCACATAATAGGCCATTGTATTTATGTATTGGTGGAGCTGCTTGTTCACCTTTGCTCAATCATGTGTTGTATTGGCTTGTCTTTTATTTTGTTTCTCCCATGCTAATAGTGGATGGCCTCCTCGGCCGTTTCCATAGCCTCATAGAGATCGGCTATTGGGTTTTGTTCTCAAGCCGCCAAGTATAGTAACTTTGAAAAAAAACTTCATCACAAAAACAAAATTTTATGGATGTTTAAAATAAAAATTAATAAAAAGTTGAAAGAAAAGAGCAAATACAATGTAAACATGAAATTCAAAAGTTATTAAACATACAAAGTAACTGAGTTGATTGATGTAAAAACTCCAATCAGATTTATATAAATAGCAAATGAAGATTGCAATCCAGATTCAAAATTAATAATTGACATGCGAGAACCTCGTACCACGAAACAAAAATATATCAAATCTGAAGCTAATACAATGATAGAGCAATTCACATGAACCAAGTCTAGAAATCACGACTCCTCATCTAACAGAGATCAAATCCAGATATCGACAAAACACAGAGTATATATCTGTATAGGAGTGAATTTGCACCCTATGTGTAAATTCCCCCTTTTGCTCTCTCCAATTTAGAAAACCAAGTTCAAAGGCTTAATTCCACCTAAGCCCGCTGCTTGCATCCCACTTGGCGCCTATTTTGAGCGTCGGTGAAGGTGTTTCTGTCGGGGTTGCTTGCGCGACACTTGGACGTCCGCGTGGCGTGCTTACGTCGCTAGCAGATTCCTGTGGCTGAACATGTAGAGGTGTTACACTTCTCATTGGAAGTCAAGTTGTAACGCCCCTTTCGGCCGACCGACCTGAATATGGCCGTTTTTCTCAATTCCTTCTTCAAATTCATCCCTTCAACATGCATTCTAGCTTCTTCACAACTTCAAGCACTCATTCCATCACTTCACAAGCTCACTTTCATTCACTTCAAGCATACAAGCTCTCCATTGCAGCAAACACAACACTCCATCTTTGGTAGAACAAGTTGGGAACGAAACACCATTGCAACTGAGGCTCGAGCACTCTCATTTTCTCCCCCAAGCAGCCTTGAGTGCTTTTGGTGGAGGTGGTAAGCTTCCTTTCCTTTCCTTCTATCACTTGGTTGAGTTAGCACTTTACTGTTTTGTAGTGCTTTTGTGCTTTTCACTATATTAATCTTTATCTCATTTCCTTGGCTGTCCGTGGAGGTGGAAACACTGAAACAAGGGTCTAACTAAGGTAGACCCCTATACAGCCACCCAACATTTTCCTCTCTTTCTGTGTGTAGGAGTATGTGCTTTCGAGGAGCCAGTTGGCGACTGAATTTCTTGGTGAGATCATTCTTACCCTTTTCACCCTTGCCTTTTTGCTTTATAATATTAGAGAATACTTTATTTACTTAATCACATCATTTTGTCCCTTTAGTTAGTTAGCTGGGTCGTTAGCTAGTTTTTCTAGGTTTGACATTGTCTTCGATGTTGTCTGGCCGTACAGACGCCAGGGCACTTTAGAGACGCCAGCGCGTCGCGCTGTCGTCTAGAGACCGTGCTTTCGTCCTCGGGTAAAGAGCTTCCTGAGGCATAGTGTTGGACCTGAAAATCAGCTCGCCTAGCCCCACTTTGAAATTCGGGATCGCAGAGTGGTTGTAGGATTTTATAGTCCTCATCATTCTAATCCTCATACCCTAGACATCCCATTTAGCTGAGGTAAGTTAGGGCAACGTCTCGCGTCTTGGCCCTCCGTGACCTGGGGTTTTGCACGTGGTGGTCCCCCTGTCTTACAATATTAGATCTGATGATAATTACAATTCTGCTCCCAGTGCATTCATAAACTCAGAGTTCGCTATCCTATTATCACAGCGGCTGGTTTAGTTGACTTAGAATGTCGATATGCTGTGAGAATGTATCTATTGAAACCCCTAGTGGTTTGGCGCAATCCGCCAAATGTCTTGGCTCCGCCCTTAGTAGTGGCATCGCCACTTACTGGCTTGGTAGGATGTGAATCCAATACATGAATTCCCACCAGTCAAGGTCGCTCCAACTCAGGGTATTGAGAGATTGTGGGAGCCGCTATGGAAGATATGGTGGCAGCTTGGCTAGAGCACTTTGAGTATCTTATTCCCTTCTGCGAGGGTCCTCCAGTTAATGCCTTCCGATCTCAGCTTGATGACGTCTCTTTACAGGCAAATGGGAGCACTGGGCGATGACCTTTGAAAGTCTGCAAAAGGTGGAACGAATGAGTACCTAGATGAAATCAAATAAGGAAAGAATACACGAATTTTCCAGGCTTGAAGCTATGGCCAATACCTGGATGCCAACGCATGAGAACTACGTTCTCACCGATAATTTGGCAGGAGATTGAATTCCAAATCCGTGATGCCAACTAAAGAAAATAGATCCTCTATTTATACTAGATTTAACACGCCAACCTGAAAGAAGTCGGCCAAAACTAATACAAAAAAAGGAAATTAAATTCAAATACTAAATGGCGCCTCAATGAGTCGGCCACACAAAACTAAATATTTTATTTTATTAATTATTAGTGTTTAAAAACACTATTGTTTGCAAGTCGGCCTAGAACCTCATCAAAGCGGGACATTACAATCCCCTCCCTCAGATTGTTGCTGGTCCTCCAACAACTTCAAGTTGGGATGCTCGAAAATATCCACTCCCTCACAGGTGGCATCCTCAATGGGCAGATTTTTCCACTTTACTAGATATTGCGAAATGACCTTATTCCGTAGTCTTTTCTCTTTCACATCTAGCATCGTGTCGGGCTTGAGAATGAGTTTTCCTTCGTCATCAAGAGGGGGTAGCTCAACCAAGGGGGTGATCTGCTGCCCTATCACTCTTTTCAAACATGACACATGGAAGACATTATAAATTCTTCTCCTCGGAGGCAACTCAAGCTCATACTCGACCTCTCCAATCTTTTTCGTGATCCTAAATGGCCCGTAAAACCTTGGTTTCAGCTTCTCTGCTCCATTTCCTTTGAGGGATGATTGCCTGTAAGGCT
Organism: Sequoia sempervirens; assembly: GCA_007258455.2. NCBI lineage: Eukaryota > Viridiplantae > Streptophyta > Pinopsida > Cupressales > Cupressaceae > Sequoia > Sequoia sempervirens. The sequence continues at coordinate 1,184 of VDFB02020659.1, read as the reverse complement.
GCAATCTCAAATACACCATGTCGTCAACCTCAAAGACCCTCTCAGTCCTCCTCTGATCTGCATATAATTTTTGCTGATTTTGGGCACGTTGCAGATTTTCCTTCAATGATCTCATAATATCCACATTCTGCTATACCATGTCCCTTGTGCTCGGTACCCGACTGTCTATGAGAATGAGGTCTGTGAAAGATGTAGCCTCATATCCATAGATTGCTTTGAAGGGGGTCATTTTGATGGACATGTGATATGTGGTGTTGTAGCAAAATTCTCCGAGATGTAGCCACTTCACCCAAGCTGATTGCTGTCATGTCACGTAGTTCCTCAAATATCCTTCAATCCACTTGTTCACTATCTCCGTTTGCCCATCTTTTTGAGGATGGTAGCTCGTGCTAGGGTCAACTCTGTGTGAGCCAAACGAAAGAGTTCTTGCCAAAACAAGCTGATGAACCTGCTGTCCTTGTCACTCACAATATTTCTTGGCAACCCATGAAGTCTAAATACTTCCTTAAAAAACAAATCTGCAACTTGAGGTGCCTTAAATTCTGAATTAATTTTTTTCAAAAAAATGAGCATATTTAGTAAGTCTATCCACCACAACATAAATGCAATCTTTACCTTGCACCTTTGGCAGCTCCGTGATGAAATCCATCGAAATGCTCTCCCATTTCTGGTTTAGTATGGGTAAGGGCTGCAACAACCCAGTTGGTAACACATGCTCTGTTTTGTTCTATTGGCACACCGAACATTCCCTCACATGATGCAATATATCATTTTTCAGCCCTTTCCATGCAAAACGCTCCCTTACTTGCTTGTATGTCTTGTAGAACCCTGGGTGGCCAACAAGAGGGGTATCATGGCATGCTTGAATAATTCTGCTTTTGATCTTGGAGCGGGGCACAAGGTGGATCCGTTCCTTGTAGAGAATGAGCTCCTCAGCTACCCTATATCTATCATCAATCAGTCTTCCCTCCAAAATGTCATTAGCAAATGAGTCCTTAGCGTATTTGGCTATAATAGCTATTCTCCAATCAGCAGATATATCAGACATAGCACAAAGGTAAGGTCTCCTAGATAGAGCATGTGCTACCACATTGTTCTTACCCTTCACATACTCGATATCAAAATCATAGGCTTGGAGTTTGCTTACCCATTTTTGCTATCATTCAAATCTCGCTGATTTAGGA